>CAUYQV010079702.1:0-16309 GCA_963574575.1 Galagoides demidoff
TGTGGTCCCAGCTACTTGGGAGGCTGAGGCAGGAGACTCGCTTGAGCCCAGGAGTTGGAGGTTTCTGTGAGCTGTGATGCCACAGCACTCTACCCAGGGGCACAGCTCGAGGCTGTCTCAAAAAAAAAAAAAAAAAAAAAAAAAAAAAGAAAGAAAATCTGTGCTACTGACCTTGTCATTGGAGACAGTTTCTTTGATCTTTAAAACAAAGCCTAAAGAAACTTCTAGGGCATACAGAAGTTTGTTTGCAAACCTCCGCTCCCATGTGGGCCTTAGGTCAGGAGGGTTTTAGACCCACAACCAACCCAGCCATATGGGATTCTGCCTCAGTTTCTCAGAAGTATGCCTGTACAAAGTCTTTTCACTGCTCTCTCTCAAACAGCTTTTTTGGCCAGAGGCATATAGGCCTTTTCACCTATACCAGCATTACCACTTTTTTTTTTTTTTTGTAGAGACAGTCTCACTTTATCATCCTTGATAGAGTGCTATAGCATCACAGCTTACAGCAACCTCCAACTTCTGGGCCTAGGCGATTCTCTTGCCTCAGCCTCCCGAGTAGCTAGGACTACAGGTGCCCACCACAACGCCCGGCTATTTTTTGGTTGCAGTTTGGCTGGGGCCAGGTTTGAACCCACCACCCTTGGTATATGAGGCCAGTGCCCTGCCTACTAGGTCACAGGTGCCACCCAGCATTACCATTTTCATAAAGCTCTAAAAGAAGGAAAATTAAACAGTGTGATATTTAGAGATACATGCAAAGTACTGAAATTATTTTTTCTTTTAAAAAGGGGAGAATAGGCCAGGCGCAGTGTAATCCTAGCACTTAAGCTCAGAAATTCAAGACCAGCCTGAGCAAGAGAAGACCACATCTCTACTAAAAATAGAAAAATTAGCTGGCCATTTGTAGTGGGTGCCTTTAGTCCCAGTTATTCCAACAGGTAAGGCAAGAGGATGCTAAAACCCAGGAGTCTGAGGTTGTTGTGAGCTATGACACCACCACGCTCTACCCAGGGTGACAGAGTGAAACTCTGTCTCAAAAAAATCAGTCAATCAATAAAGAGGAGAGAATAATACAGCATTCAGGGCAGTCCATGGGGTACATATGGGGTGGGGAATGGGAAAGGGAAGGACACAGCTGCAGGCATGGGTCATGTTGGGTAGTGGTTTATGAGTATTCACTTTTTTGTGTGTGCTTTGTAACTTACATACTCATTAGATATCATCTATATGAGATACATAATTTTTACTGACTCTTTTTTTAAGTAGAAGTCTGTCTCCAATGCTCTGACAATTCCACCGGCTTCTCAGAATAAGATCCCCACTGCTGAGATTGGAACCCGGCTCTGCACTCCAGCGGCCCCTCTGTGCAGGCTCCTCGCTGGGCACTGAAGGCAGGGCGGTGCCCACAGGTACCCCTGAAAGCCCCACTCCAGGTGTCCGCAGGGCTTCTGGGACCTTTGCTGGGGACCTTATTGCTGGTCACCCCTTGGTGGAACAGCCTCTCTGTGCACCCTCCTCCACTCCTTAATCCCTAGTCCTCATTCACTTTTCCACACAGCAGCGACTTCCCCCAATGCACATTTGTTTGTTTTGTCCGTTGCCACCCCCAGACAGTGAGCAGAACGTCTGCTTTGCTCACTTGTGGAAGCTGGATTCTGGTGCACTCATGGCCTAATCCCCAGTGTGCAGAAGCACCTGGCCGTAACCAGGCTCAGTAAATACTTACGAATTAATTAAGGCAGTCAAGCTTGTGATTAGGTGGAGGTCCTGGTGCTGTCAACCTGAGCTGCTCTCTTGCCGACTGAAAGCACAGAACATGATACTGTACTTACCCATGCAGATGCACCTCTAGCATGTGTGATTTAAGATAGAAAAATGATCAGATCCTGGGTGGAGCCTGTGGCTCAATGAGTAGGGCGCCAGCTCCATACGAGGGTGGTAGGTTTGAACCTGGCCCCGGCCAAACTCCAACAAAAAAATAGCCAGGCATGGGTGGCACCTGTGGCTCAAGGAGTAAGGCGCCGGCCCCATATGCCAAAGGTGGCGGGTTCAAACCCAGCCGCAGCCAAATAAACTGGAAAGAAAAAAAAATAGCCAGGCGTTGTGGTGGGCATCTGTAGTCCCAGCTACTTGGGGGGCTGAGGCAAGAGAGTCTCTTAAGCCCAGGAGCTGGAGGTTGCTGTGAGCTGTGACACCACCACAGCACTCTTCCAAAGGTGACAAAGTAAGACTCTGCCTCTTAAGAAAAAAAAAAGAAGAAAAATGATCAGATCCTCATTAGCATCTTCAAGGACCCCTAAAGGTGCAGCATCCCAGTTAGAGGCAAGAGGGTAGGTGAGCCTTCAAGTATTTCACAAAGCTAAGACTCCATGTATCCATGGCAGGGTAACCTCCTGGGGCCTGAGAATTGGTTATCATCAGGGCCATAATCCAGCCCCTAGATAGATGCTTCCAAGGCAGTTGGGTGTGACCCCAGAGCCCAGGGAGGCCTGAGCCGGAGGTATGGATTGGGAAGCTGTCTCCAGCTTCAGTCCCACAATCAACCACAGAATCTTACTGTAGGGCTGCGCTGAGCAACTAGCACTGTGGCTGTTGAACATCTAAAATGTGGCTAGTGCCACTGAGGAACTAAATTTTACTTTTACTTAATTTTATTTAATATACATTAAAAATGAAAGCCATATAAAATATTTTTAAGCACAACTTTATTGCTTTGGTAGAACTACATTTCACGCTATTAAAAATTTAGTGTCCAGGCTTGGCGCCTGTGGCTCAAGTGGCTAAGGCACCAGCCACATACACCTAAGGTGGCAGGTTCGAATCCAGCCCAGGCTGCCAAACAACAATGATGGCTGCAACCAAAAAAAAGCCAGGCATTGTGGCGGGCACCTGTGGTCTCAGCTACTTGGGAGGTGGAGGGAGGAGACTCGCTTGAGCCCAGGAGTTGGAGGTTGCTGTGAGCTGTGATGTCACAGCACTCTACCCAGGGGGACAGCTTGAGGCTCTGTCTCAAAAAAAAAAAAAAATTTAGTGTCCAAACTTAGTCATGTAAAACACACACCAGATTTATAAGACCCCAGAATATAAAATATCTCATTAATAACTTTGATATTGATTACAATAACTTTGATGTTGAAATGGTATATTCAACTTTGATATTGAAATGATTAGATATATTTGGTTTAAAACTATATTAAAATGAATGTTACCTGTTTCTTTTCACTTTTTTAATATGGCTATTAGACATTATGAAATTATACAGGGTGGATATAAAGTTCATCTGCAATTTATTTATTTATTTAATTTTTTGAAACGGAGCCTCAAGCCTCAAGCTATCCCCCTGGGTAGAGTGCCATGGGATCACAGCTCATAGCAACCTCCAACTCCTGGGCTCAAACGAAGTCTCCTGCCTCAGCCTCCCAAGTAGCTGGGACCACAGGCGCCCGCCACAACGCCTGGCCATTTTTTGGTTGCAGCCATCATTGTTGTTTGGCGAGCCCGGGCTGGGGATTCGAACCCACCACCTTAGGTGTACGTGGCTGGCGCCCTAGCCGATTGAGCCACAGGCGCCAAGCCCTTTGTCCATTTTTCAATTGAGTTGTCTTGTTATTATCAAGCTGCAAAAGTTCTTTATATATTCTGAGCACAAGTCCCTTATAAGCAGTAGTTCCCCCCATCTGTGGTTTGGCTTTCTATGGTTTCGGTTACCCACAGCCAATTGCAGTCCCAAAATAGTAAATGGGCTTGGTGCCCCTAACTCAGTGGTTAGGGCGCCAGCCACATGCACTGGGGCTGGCGGGTTCAAACCTGGCCTGGGCCTGCTAAACAACAATAACAACAAAAAAATAGCCGGGCGTTGTGGCAGGCGCCTATAGTCCCGGCTACTTGGGAGGCTGAGGCAAGAAAATTGCTTCAGCCCAGGAGTTGGAGGTTGCTGTGAGCTGTGATGTCACAGCACTCTACCCAGGGCGACAGCTTGAGGCTCTGTCTCAAAAAAAAAAAAAAAAAAGAATAGAAAAAGCTGATAAAGTTTAATGCTATGTCACAGTGCCTGTCATTCATATCACTTCATCTCATTGCATAAGCATCGTATCATCTCAAATCATCAGAAGAATAAGGGCAAGTGCAAGTACAATACAGTAAGGTTGGGGGGGGTTGCAATAAAATGCAGATTTATTTACTTATTATTATTGTTTGGGATTCATTGAGGGTACAAAGAATTAGGTTACACTGATAAGATTTGTTTTTGAAACAGGGTCTTGCTTGTGGACCAGGCTGGTCTCAGGCACCAGTGCTCAAATGATCCTCCTGCCTCAGCCTCCAGAGTAGCTGAAACTACAGGCACACACCATGGAATCTGGCTACAACAAGATTTTTTTAAAGGGACCTCGCACTCACACTCCCATTTGTGTAACTTTTATTACAGTACATTGTTAGAATTGTTTTATTATAAGTTGTTATTAATCTCTTACTGTGTCTAAGTCATAAATTAAATTAAACTTTGTTATAGGTTTGTATGTATAGGGAAAAACATAGTATATGTTCAGTACTATCTCAGTTTCAGGCACCCACTGGGATCTTAGGATGTATCCCCAAGGATAAGGGGGGACTATTGAATGCGCTTTGCGGCTCGGTGCCTGTGGCTCAATCAGCTAAGGCGCCAGCCACGTACACCTAAGGTGGCGGGTTCAAATCCCCAGCCCCGGCCTGCCAAACAACAATGATGGCTGCAACCAAAAAATGGCCAGGCGTTGTGGCGGGCGCCTGTGGTCCCAGCTACTTGGGAGGCTGAGGCAGGAGACTTCGCTTGAGCCCAGGAGTTGGAGGTTGCTATGAGCTGTGATCCCATGGCACTCTACCCAGGGGGATAGCTTGAGGCTCTGTCTCAAAAAAAAAAAAAAAAAAAGAATGTGCTTTGCAAACATTTTCTCCAATTCTATGAGTTTCTTTTCTTTTTTAAAATTTCAGATTAATATGAACATTCTTTTTTTTTTAGAGACAGAGTCTCACTATGTTGCCCTCAGTAGAGTGCCCTAGTGTCACAGCTCACAGCAACCTCAAGCTCTTGGGCTTAAGCGGTTCTTTGCCTCAGTCTCCCAAGTAGCTGGGACTATAGGCATCCACCACAAAACCCGGCTATTTTTTTGTTGCAGTTGTCATTGTTGTTTAGCTGCTCCGGGCCAGATTCAAACCCACCAACCCTGGTGTATGTGGCTGGCGCCCTATCCACTGAACTACAGGCACCACCAAGAACGAAAGTTTTTAATTTTGATGAAGACCAATTTATCTTTTTCTTTTTTTTCTTTCATCACTTGGGCTCTTGATGTCATACCTAAGAAACCCTTAATCCAAGGTCACTCACTTATGCCTATGTTTTCTCCTAAAGGTTTTATGGTTTTACCTCTTATTAAGTCAGATCTGTGTTGAGTCAAATTTGGTATATGGTGTAGGTGTATATGACACCTACAACCAAAAAATAGCTAGGCTTTGTGGTGGACACCTGTAGTCTCAGCAACTTGGGAAGCAGGGGTCCAATTTCATTCTTTTGCTTGTAGAAATCCTGTCGTCTTAGCAACTCTTGTTAAAAAATATTTCCTTCCCCCATTTAATTGTCCCAGTACCCTTGGCAAAAAATCAACTGGATTCAAATGTAGTGGTTCATTTCTGGACTCTCAATTCTATTATGCTGTTGGCATATTCTTGAGGGCTGTTTTTCTTAAACAATGGTGACTGGTGACGTGTCCTTCCCTGGAAGAGGGATGGCAAGATGCAGATCTCTCTTAGCACACTGCATTTCTGCAGGTGGGTCAGAGCTCCATGGCTCTTTGCACTGGACTCATTGTAACTATAATCTCCTGCAAGACTGGGGTCCCCTCCCTGGGGATGGTGGCTGAAAAGGTGGCTGATCAACCAGAGAAATTTACCTTTTTCTTTCCTCTCAAGGTTAGTATAAATACCAAGTTAGGTAATGTATGCACAAGAATTAAAAAAAGTCTACTGTGCTACACAGATGTACGAATATGGAAAGGTCTACAGTGCTATGCAGATGTCAGGTATATTTTCCTTCCTATTCGTACTAAGGCCCTTATGACTAAGACCCTAAAAACAGGGGAAAGTTATTTTTAATTTTTACTTTTTGGGTTGAAGTTTGCAGTGCCTGTATTATTGCAATTCCAGATCAGCAAGGTTTGGCTTTTCACAGGTTTTTCCTGCAGGAGGCTGTGTGCCCACCATCGGGACTGTGAATGTGAATGTTCTCTCCACATTTCCCCTTCTTTGAATGAAGGTGTACTTTGTACCAGGTACTGTTCTAAACTCTGGGAAAACCACAGAGGACAAGACTGACTCGGTCTCTGCCCCATGGAGCAGAGGGTGAAGCTGTCCAACGTAACAAGCCATCCTAATAAAATATGACCATGAGGAAGGTGCAGGGTGAGGCCTCCACCTGCCCTGGTATCAGTTTGCTCCACGTCCAGGAGGGGATGAGATTATTTCCCAACCCTGCTGGAAGCAGTGGCAGAGGCTGCTGGTCGCTGACTCAGCCCCTAACCCAGGGACTGCAGACATTCTTGCAGGGCCACCCAATCCGACCTGAGCATAAACCAGTAGAAGGGTTCTCAGCAGCTCTGGGGAAGTGAAGCTGGTTTCTGCCTGAAATCTGCCTTCTCCGGCCTTCCAATCTCTGGTTACAGGCTCAGCCTCAGCCTGGCCTCCCTCTCTACCCACCCACCCAACCTGGTGGACGCCCACTTCCCATTCTCAACCGGTCTCCTACCCAGCCTCTACCAGCTGAGAGACAGCTCCCAGAAGATAGCAAGCAGCTCATGGGCACTCGGGGACACATGGCCCATGGCCCTCAGGCCTGGAAAACTAAGCCATTAGGACCCCTGAGAGCCAGGTGGCTCCCAGGAGAGCTCAGGCCCCTGCTTTGCCCTTGGCAGGGCTGCTCTAACCAAGAGTGTCCATCTGCCTAACCAACCCTTAAGTGCACCCATGTCCCCTGGTGCCTGCTGGTTCTCTGAGCCAAGTTGGGATGGGGGGGTTGTGCGAGGGGAAAAGTTGTTAAGGGAAATCACAAGGCTGGAAGGAAAAAGAGCTCTGCCCAGTCTGAGCCCCCAGCTCCCTTCTCACTCCCCCCACCTAGCCTCCACCTCTGGGGCTGGGGGTACTACCTTTCTCTGCTCCCCAGGACCTCCTCCTGCACACACGCCTCCCCCGGCCACATGTCATCTGACAACTCAGCATGATCTCACTGAGATTACTTGCTTCCAGGGTGCACGGGGTCACAGTCTCCTGCACACAACCCATGCTACAGGACTAACCCCATGGATCTCTCAGAGCCCCAAATACCACACACACACACACACACACCCAGAATTCGGAGTAATGGCTAACCACCCCATCCCAACCTGCCCAAAAGGCCAGGATCCCCCAGCTGCTGTCACTGACTTCTCTGCTCCCTCTGTGCCATTAGGCATCTCCTTGGGTCAGTGGTTGAGCCCCCCACCCCCGCCTCCCTGGGGACACACACCATGGTGCTGAGTAGTTAGCCTCACATCCGTCCTAGGACAACACTATCCTCCCTCCTCCTGCTTGTCACTTTCAGGGAAATGTGGATGAGACAGGAAGAGACTGCTGGGGAGTGTGGAGACCCTAGGTGAACCAGCCAGCCGCTCAACCTCGGTTGTCATTTTTTCATCTATAAAATGACAGGGCTGTTCTAATCTCTGAAGCTTTTTGCAGCTTTCAAAGCCTGGCAGTCAGTGGTTCTAGGACTCCGTTGGGAGGATATGTGATCGTTTCTGCTAAGCGACTGACAGCTTGTGTCCTCAATGGGAAGAGAGCAGGCTGCCTCCTGCACCTCCGCGGCCTCCCCCAGGACATCTCCTCCATTCTTTCCTCACCCCGAGACTCAGGTGAGTCGCCTGCTCTGAGCATCTGCAGCACCTCGCCACGGCGCCACCAGGACACCTAAGCTCTCCCCACCCTCCCTGTAGGGAGGCTACATCGCCCGCCCGCCTTGCTCTCGTGGCCGAGTGGAGAAGCTGAACCCGGCACCATCAACCCCATCCCCGCCGCACTGGCGGCACCTGAGGACAGCTCCCCCAGCCCGGCCTTGTCACTCTGGAGCCCGAGGGCCCGGGGAGGTTAGGCTGGGAAGTCAGGCTACTGGGCATCCCGGCTGAGGGCCGAGGCTGCTCGACCGCACCTTGCGGCTTTGGTGTTTTAGCAAACACCCTTCATCTTCAGAAAGGGCATCCACTTTCTAGCTCCCTCTGTGGAAACCTGATCCAGCCCCATCCCTCCACCCCCGGCCACCCCCGGCCCGCACCTCAGCCCCTCCCCAGCTGGCGCCCCTGCCCGGGGCGGGCCAAGAACCTTGGCCCCCGCCCGGCTCCTTTAGCCCTTGCCGCCGGGGACTTTGGAGCCGAGGAGGAAGCGCGGCGGGGCGGGGAGGTGGGCGTGTGTAGGAAGGCGGTGGTGGCTGGGTTTTATAATCCGCACGGCGGCCGCGGCGCGGGAGAAGGGGCAGCACCACGCATCGCGCCATGGGGGCCTCATCTGGCCTCCGGGCATCTGGGCCGCCGCCGGTGCTGTCGCTGCTGCCGCTGCTGCAGCTACTGCTGCTGCCGCCGTCGCCCGCGGCCCAGACGCTGGACCCCGGGCTGCTGCCGGGCAACTTTTCCGCCGACGAGGCCGGGGCGCAGCTGTTTGCGCAGAGCTACAACTCGAGCGCCGAGCAGGTGATGTTCCAGAGCACTGCAGCCAGCTGGGCGTACTCCACCAACATCACCGAGGAGAATGCGCAGCGCCAGGTGCGCGCCCAGGCCGGGGGGCGGGGGGGCAGGGAGCGGGGCGGGGCGGGGCGGGGCCGCGGCGGCCAATCACCGGCCGGCGGCCTGGCGCTGGGGCGGGCACGCGCCCCCGGCCGGGGACCCCATCGGGGCCGCGCACTGGTCTCCCCTCTCTGCACCCGCTTGTCATCCTGGCGGTGGGTGCTCAGCACCTGGCTGGACGCGTGGGACTGAAGGGATAAGGCTGGCTTCTCTGAGACTGTCCCAGGAGACAGCGCCCTGGAATGGGGATGGAGCAGCCGCGGTCTTCCCTGAGGGTGCCTCGCACTGCAATGTTGACCCTGGCTCTCTCAGATCGTTGCCTACCCACCTCAGGACACTATTCCTGTCACCTCCCTTCACGGTCTATTCACCGTCCCCTCGCCCTGCCTCTGTTCAGGCCTCAATTTGTGCTTCACTGCTCCTGTGAGGCAGATTACCCTACTTCCTGCCCAGAGGGCCCAGGATTAGGGGACATTGCTCCCGCAAACTCCAGTCTCCAGGACAGCGATCTCTCCAGGGCCAGGAGTATGGAAGGCCTTGGCCTCCCTTCCTCCCCTCTCTCAGCACCATGGCCTCCCTACATCCATCCATAGGAGGAAGCAGTCCTGCTCAGCCAACGGTTTGCAGAGGCCTGGGGCCAGAAGGCCAAGGAGCTGTATGGGCCCATCTGGCAGAACTTCACTGATCCAAAGCTGCGCAAAGTCATCAGAGCTGTGTGTACCCTGGGCCCTGCCAACCTGCCCCTGGCCAAGCAGCAGCAGGTGAGCCTGAGGTCACCGCAGGAGGTGCCCCCCAGTGCCCCAAGGAGGTGGCAGGGGGGCAGCCTGGCAGGGAGAGAGGATCCTGGGATCTGTATGGGCCCTGGCTGTAAGGCAAGTCCAGACAAGCATGGAATGGCTCCCTGAAGCATTGATTTCCCTTGGAGGTGGGGTGGGAAGTTACTGTATGTTAAAGCAAGTAATATGAAGTAGAAAGTCAATTCAGGTAAATTTCTTCCTAGGCTGATTTGGTTTATGGGCTTCCTTAGAATGATTGAAAAGGATTGAAAGGGCACCAAGGCCAGAGAATGGGAGATTTGACCTCCCTGGGAGGTGGTGGCGGAGCTGGGACCTGCCCCCTAACTCTCAGGACTCTTGCCTGTCCCTCTGTAGGCCACCTCCACTGGGAGGAGAATCAGTGTGTTAGTGATCAGAAGTGGCCCAGATGCCACTGTGTGGCCTTGTCCAAGCCATAATCCCCTATCTGAACCACCTTTTCCTCCAAACGGTGTGAGGAGGGGGTGATCAGACTGCCTCTGGGAGCTGCTGATCGCTAACATTTCCTCACCTCTAACTCTCCAGTATGTCTCCCTGCAAACCAACATGAGCCGGATCTACTCCACCACCAAGGTCTGTTTCCCTAACAAGACTGCCACCTGCTGGTCCCTGGACCCAGGTACAGCCCGGCTGCAGCCCTCTCTAGCCTTTGCCCCACCTCCCTGCTGCCCTCAGGGGGGATGGCATGCATGATTATCCATAGGGCCTGTGGAGGGGGTAGTAAACCCAAAGGCATTGCCTCCATTTGGAGCTGGACTGTGCAGATACACCCTGCTTCTGACACACTTCCAAAACCTCTGGCCCCCAGCCCCACCACACATGTGCTCCTTGCTCCGGGCTGCCTGGCCTTCTTTTATGTGGGTCCTCTTCCTTTCCCCTAAGAGCTCTCCATAGGCCTTGGGCCCCTCGTGGCTTCCCCTATACTCCCAGCCCAAATCCATTTATGAGACAGTCTTGAGGTCAGCCCCTCCAAGGAGCCATGTCCTCTTGGTGTCAACTACCTTAGATCATTTCTCTGGGGACAGGGCCCTGCCTGGGTGTTTGCTCTGCATAGCTCCCAGCCCTGTCCCATCCAGCCTGTAGGTGGTCCCAGCTTTGGGACGTCGTGATGTCAAGGAAGTCTTGGAAATTGAGCTTCGACATGGAAGCCTTCTTCTAACTGACTCCATTTGCCTGCATCCTAGAGCTCACCAACATCCTGGCTTCCTCAAGAAGCTATGCTAGGCTGCTGTTTGCCTGGGAGGGCTGGCATGACACCGTGGGCATCCCGCTGAAAGCCCTATACCAGGATTTCACTACCATCAGCAACGAGGCCTACAGGCAGGATGGTGAGCAGGCCTCCCCCAGCCAGGAGTAGCCCGCAGCCCTTCCCAACTGCCCAGTGTCCTCTTGTCGTCTGTCTCCACTGGGCGCCAGGCCTAGAGATGGGCAGAGAAGCTGGTTAGATGTTTCTACACCCCACTTCAGTTCTCAAGGCTAGTAGAGGTGGGATCCGGCCTGTGCCCACCAAGCCTCTACCATGCTGGTGGCTGCTCTTCATGGCCCTCCTACTGCTACTCCTGGGCCCAGCTCCCTTCTTTGCCTCTGGTACTCTCCAGGATCTATTTAGCAGGAGCATGGCGCAGCCCTTAGTTAGAACTATAGAACCATGTGGTCCAGCTAGCTGGCAGGTACTCAGCCTTGAGCAGGGTGAATAGCCAAGTTGTATCCGGGCAGTGGAGGTGCTGAGATTGGGATTTGAGCCACATACCCCACCCTCTTGCCTGCCCAGGCTTCTCAGACACAGGGGCCTACTGGCGCTCCTGGTACAACTCAGCCACCTTTGAGGAGGATCTGGAGCACCTCTACTATCAGTTAGAGCCCCTCTACCTGAACCTCCATGCCTACGTCCGCCGAGCACTGCACCGACGATATGGGGACAGATACATCAACCTCAGGGGACCCATCCCTGCTCATCTGCTGGGTAAGGGCTTGGCCTTGCCTCCACTCAAGTCCCAGGGAGGTGTGGGCCTGAGGCAGGCATGGGGAGACACCTAGGGTAATGGAAAGTGGGTGGTCATCGTCACATCTCACATGTATGGCACATTGTCCTGCTCACTTCCACAGGCAGGAGCCTGTAGCAGGCTCAGTACCACCAGGGAGTAGGCAATCCTCTCGCTCCTTATGGGCAACGAGTGACTCAGCTGGCAGAAAGCTAGTAGAAGGCTGAGCTAGGAGTCACACTGAAGGTCTGGCCCCAGGTCTGGTGGAGAAAGTCTCAGTCCTAGGTCATGCCCAAGGAAGCGAATCTGGTGGGGACCAGGAGGCAGAGACCCTGACACAGTCAGAAAGGGCAGCAAGCAGCAGCATGGTGGACTCACATGTGGCTCTGCCAACCCCAGGAACACAGGGCACTCAGAGGAGTGTGGGTGGGACCAACATGAGATTTCTGGCCCTGAACTAAGTCTGCTGCCCTGGAGCGCCCCAGGGTCTCAGTGCCAGATGCCAAGGGTGCCACTCGGTGACATACATGGGGAGACCAAGCAGTCCTGCTCCTTTCCTCCATCTAGGAAACATGTGGGCCCAGAGCTGGGACAACCTCTACGATATGGTGGTGCCTTTCCCAGGCAAGCCCAACCTCGACGTCACCAGTACTATGGTGAAGCAGGTGAGCTCTGGGATCAGCTGCCAGAGGTGGAGGAGCAAGAAGAGGAGTCAGAAAAATTGGGAAATTGGGGAGGAGCAGAAGGGGTTGCATAAGGTGGGCAGGGGCAAGCGTGGCCCTGCCTTTTCACAGAGCAGCACATGGAGTGTCTATGCAAGCCTGGAGCTGGGGGTCTGTGTCCTCAGGGAGGTGCCAGCCTCTCCCTGCAGGTCCCATGGTGGCAGATGGAGCAGCTGTGGTCAGCAGTACTCACCTGCTGTGGTTCAGCACAGAGGGAGCTGACCTGTGTGGGGGACTCCAGGCCTGCCCCCTGACCTGTTTCCACACCCACCACCAGGGCTGGAACGCCACACACATGTTCCGGGTGGCAGAGGAGTTCTTCACCTCCCTGGGGCTCTCGCCCATGCCTCCGGAGTTCTGGGCAGAGTCGATGCTGGAGAAGCCGGCTGACGGGCGAGAAGTGGTGTGCCATGCCTCAGCCTGGGACTTCTATAACAGGAAGGACTTCAGGTCTCCACACAGGAAGAGCGGGAAGGCTGGTTTCCAGGCCTGCCCCTACCCCACCCTGGCTCTGGCTGGGGGTTGGGTCTATTCCAGGCCTACTGGGCATACAGGGACCATAAGTCCACCTTCCCTGGCAGCTGTGACAAGTAACCAACCCCGTACCTTGGGATGGAGGAAGGGGGCCCGAGTGGTGGGCAGGGCAGGATAAAGGGTTTGCTTCTTCAAGCCCCAGGACAGCACCCTCATTCCTGTCAGGTGCCACCTCCCTGGGGCCAGCCCCTGCCTCACCCTATTCTGCAACCTCTCTTTGTCCTCTCCACACCCCAGGATCAAGCAGTGCACACAGGTGACTATGGACCAGCTGTCCACGGTGCACCACGAGATGGGCCACGTACAGTACTACCTGCAGTACAAGGACCAGCCCGTCTCCCTGCGCGAGGGTGCCAACCCTGGCTTTCATGAGGCCATTGGGGACGTCCTAGGGCTCTCAGTCTCCACTCCAGCACATTTGCACAAAATTGGCCTGCTGGATCATGTCACCAATGACACAGGTATGGGGAGCAGAGAGGACCTGACCTAGCCCAGCTCCATCCAAACCCCACTGTTTCCTGAAGCTTTACCCTTCTTATTTTTGCCTCCCAGCCCCAGATCAAGGAGGAGGGTTTGGGATCCACCTGGCATCCCACAGCCCACCCTGAGCCCAGCTCAGTGCTCCTTGAGGACCCTCTTCTGAGCAGGGCCCCAGCCTCCTCCATCTACATCTGCCTAGCCTCACCTCCTACTGGGTCCCAGCATACCCTCTTCCAGTTGGACCCTTCTCCCTCGGACCTCTCTCCCCATATCTTGTCTCCCGACAGAAAGTGACATTAATTACTTGCTAAAGATGGCTCTGGACAAGATTGCCTTCCTGCCCTTTGGCTACTTGGTGGACCAATGGCGCTGGGGAGTGTTTAGTGGGCACACACCTCCTTCCCGCTACAACTCTGACTGGTGGTATCTTCGGTGAGAAGAAGGGCAGAAGGGGCTTGACCCCCAGTGGCACAGCCCACCTCAGGCAGTCCTAGGACCTTCTCTGAGTGATGACCTCACCATGATGTCTGCCTTCTCTCCTTCCTAAAGCTCCCTGCTCCAGAAATCTTCCAAAATTGCCCGAGATAGGGAAGGTGGCCGGGTGGGGAATGCCTTTTCTACTAAAGCTACATAAATTGGTCTATGTATAACCTCTAGGCCCCAAGACACTTAACCATCCTCTTCTAGGACCAAGTATCAAGGGATCTGTCCTCCAGTTGTCCGAAACGAAACCCACTTTGATGCTGGAGCTAAGTTTCATATCCCAAATGGGACGCCATACATCAGGTAATGTTGCCCCTGCCCCTCCCCCCAGTTCTGTCACACTTGCCACTCTGTCCTCTCCTCCTGTGATCCCCAGGGCTTGTCCTCATGTTCTTCCAGACCCCGAAGGGCCCAGAGTCAGAGTGACCCCTCTCCTGAACCTGACTTTGTCCTTGCCTCTCCTGCAAGACAGCCCCTAGTCCAGCCTCTGCCCTGCAATGACTGGCTAGTGCCTGAGCCAGAGATCGTGATGCCTTTGCTGTACCTGCAGGTACTTTGTGAGTTTCATCCTGCAGTTCCAGTTCCATCAAGCCCTGTGCAAGGAGGCAGGCCACCAGGGCCCACTGCACCAGTGTGACATCTACAAATCCACCCAGGCGGGGGCCAAGCTCCAGTGCGTGGTGGGACGGGGCGGCGGGGGCAGGTGGCAGAGGGTGTCAGGAGATGACTGGCCACCCCGGGTGGGGCACCACCAGGCTGGGCTGATGGGAGTGCATTCCTTCTGTCCCTCTCATCAAGTATTTATTGAGTTGGCCTTTTGGCTAGCATGTGGCAAGACAAATATCCCCTGCCACTCTCACAGAGATGAGGCCCTAGAGTCTTATTGCTGTTGTTTTTGCTGTCCAATGAAGGATAGAAGTGGCTAGAGGTGGGGCATGTGGGTCGGAGTCCAGTAGGGGACCCCATCCTGAACCCCTATGCCCATGGCTCCTACCCCGCCTACCAGGGAGGTGCTACAGGCAGGCTCGTCCAGGCCCTGGCAGGAGGTGCTGAAGAATATGACTGGCTCAGATGCCCTAGACGCTCAGCCGCTGCTCGACTACTTCCAGCCAGTCAGCCAATGGCTGCAGGAGCAAAACCAGCAGAACAATGAGGTCCTGGGCTGGCCAGAATACCAGTGGCGCCCTCCATTGCCTACAAACTACCCAGAAGGCATTGGTAAAGCCCCATATGGGGTGGGGCTAGGGCGAGTCCTCAACTCTGGGCTCCCAGGCTCCTCCCTGGTCAGCTGAGCTCTGGCACTCTGGGCTGGACATGTCTCTTTCCTGGCATCCTAGAAAGGGTGCGCCCAGACCTGAGGGCCCCGGGGGCAGGCTGGCAGCATGCTGCTCTATGAGGTCACACTGCAGGCTCCACTCTTATTGGCCAGGGGACAGTGGCTGCAGTGCTCTGCTCTCCTGCGGCCATGGGCCACGGTTGGGCTGCTCCAGGACTGCCCAGCCTCCTCTTTCTGCTCCTCTGCTACGGGCACCCCCTGCTGGTCCCCAGCCAGGTGACAAACCACCAAGTGACAGTCAACCAGGGGACAACCAGCCAGGAAACAACCAGCAGCCAGACAACAACCCACCAGACAACAATCCTCCAGATAACAGTCCTCCAGACAACCCAGAACCTAAGTGGGACCTTTTGGGAGAGGGGCACGAGGAGGGTGGCTGAGGTGGGGGTAGCTGAGGTGGGGCATCAGGTGAGGGGAGTATTTAGGCAAAACTTCTCCTAGAGAGGGCAAGGGAAAGCTTGTCTGTTTCCCTCCATTCTGTCCCACAGACCTGGTAACCGATGAGGCTGAGGCCAACAAGTTTGTGGAAGAATATGACCGGATATCCCAGGTGGTGTGGAATGAGTTCGCCGAGGCGAACTGGAACTACAACACCAACATCACCACGGAGGCCAGCAAGATCCTGGTGAGAACCTCTGCCACCTGCCACCCACATGTGCCCAGACACCCAGACACACCCACAGCACAGGGCTTTAAATAGAATATTTAAAACAACGCTCAGTTTCAGATCTGGGTAGGCAGGTATTCGATGCCTCAGCAATATTTCGTCTTCTTTTTTTGTTTTGTTTGAGGAAGAGGCTCACTCTGTTGCCCTGGATAGAGTGTTATGGTAGGATCATAGCTCACAGCAACCTGAAAATCCTGGGCTCAAGCAATTCTCTTTCCTCAGCCTCCCAAGTAGCTGGGACCACAGGCACCTGCTACAATGCTTGGCTAGTTTTTCTTTTTCTTTTTTGAGACAGAGCCTCAAGCTATCCCTCTGGGTAGAGTACCGTGGCATCACAGCTCACAGCAACCTCCAACTCCTGGGCTCAAGCAAGTCTCCTGCCTCTGCCTCCCAAGTAGCTGGGACCACAGGCACCCTCCACAACGCCCAGCTATTTTTTGGTTGCAGCCATCA
>CAUYQV010079703.1:0-25986 GCA_963574575.1 Galagoides demidoff
TGAGTTCAAATCCCAGCTTTTTGCCACTTCTCAGCTGTTTGACATTAGGGAAATTGTCATGCTACTCTGTTGTTCTTTTTACTACTCTTTATCATGAGGATAACATCAGTTCTCCCCACACAGAGCTGTTTTCACGTTTGAATGGGTGATGCATGTGAGTTGATCAGCATGGTGCTGAGCACACAGTTCCTGACACAGTTCTTTCTACGTTGTCTCCATGCACCGAATATCTGGGGAGCAGCAAAGTCTTTCCTGCCCCTTGGCTCGTAGTCCAGGGTGATTTGCCTTGTCCCAGTTTCTCTGAGTTGTAAATTGTCCCCAGGAGGATGGCAGTTCCCAAGATGGACTCTATCATTGTGCAATTCAGTTGCCAGATGTAGAATTTGCAGGAAAGCTTTGTTCATTAGAATGAGAAGGTAAAAATATATATATACACCAATTATTCTAAGAATGGATGCCACTAGCTAGCTGACTGGCTCAGAGTTAGGATAATTGTTCTCCGAGAAATACTACTTTCCTTTCTCCTAGTGAATAGTTTTCTGCAGTTGAGAGGGAAAGCAATTTCTCAACTATGGAACCCAATATGTGGCAGCTGGGGACCTGCCTGCCTGGGCCTCTATGTCCTTTTGGAGCCCACAAGTTGGTAAAGAGTACAGTAACAGCAAACCAAATAAAGCATCAGCGTGTCCAAGTTTTCTTAGTGGAAGTGGGGGGACAGTAGAGGAACAGATATGCAATTAGCAAAGGGCCTCTCTGGGTTGAGGTGTTCTGTGGAGATCCTGACTGGGCATCTTGCAGAGGCTCCCTCCGGATAAAAGCAGAGCATCTGAGAAACACTGGACACATCCTGTAGACCAGCAGTTGCTCCAGGGAAGGGGATTTGGCTTCTTACCTAACTGCTGAGTCTAAGACTTTAAAATGGTGCCTTGGGCAATTATTAGAAATGCAAATTAACAGCTCAGATCCCAGGCCTATGGAGTTCAACCTTGGATGCAGCTCAGCATTCTGTTTTCATGAACCCTCTAGGAAATTCTGGTGCTCACTAGAGATCCTCTCAGTTGGAATATCAATCTTAGACCCTCTACACATTAAAGTGGGAAGCTTGCCAAAGAAAATGATGTCTAGGGCTTACTCCAGAGCCAGGGTATGGCCAACATTTTTGTAGGAGACTGAGCACCAGGCTTATAGAAGTGGCCACTCCCAGGGCCTCCCTCAAGAGACAATTTCCTAGCTAGCATGGAGATGTTTTGCAGCCCTCAAGAGAAAAGCCCTCAAGCAAGTGCATGCATTAATGAGATAAGATCAGTCACTCATGAGCAAGCAGGTGTTGAACCTTGGACATTTGTGGTGCAACAGGGTAGGTGTCAAGCCCTGGGGAAAGAGCATGTAATAATCATTAAGTACATAGCTCCAGTACATGGGCCCCCCCATCTGTTGTATAATGCTTCAATAAAAGGCCTCGAGAGAGGTTATTTGGGGCTCTCCCTGCTCTAGGGAAAGCCTACCTCTTTCAAGCATGTACTTCTAATCCATGTCCCGGCTATTTTTATTAGTACAGTGACAGGGTGCCACAGTGGCCACCCATACCTCACATTGTGAGCAGAATTGTCTTGGGCCACACATTAAATACACAAATACTAATGAAAGCTGATGAACAGAAGAAAAAGTCTATGCATACTTTTCTTGATATTGAACACCACAAATAAGCAAAATAGGCCTCAAATAATTTGCATGTAACCCAAAGGCTTCAGGTTGGACAACTCTGACCCAGACCAATTAAAACATTCTCTGTAGTGACACCTGGTGGTGGGTGTATTTTATGCCTATAGGTGAATCTGATATGCTAACAGGGGCAAGAATCAAACCCAGTATAAAGTGTAAAAATGTGATCACCCCCAGGGAGTGTATTAGAAATGCAAACTCTTGGCCCCTTGGCTGCATCAGAATTTGTGTTTTTGATAAGATCCTCCGCTAATTCATTTAACATTTGAGATGCATTTGTATGAGAAAAAAGTTATAGCAAAAAATCAGAATTTTGTATTTTCCCTTCACCTTCTCTTTATTGATTAACTTACTTTTTCTAAAGAGTAGAAGTATAAGACAAGAAAAGGCAGGGAAAATTCAACAGTGTGTGAGTCAGGAAGCTGTGAAGGTTCAGAGAGTAAGAAAGGCCACATGAGTGAGAGAATTGGGTGCTCTCTATGGCTTACGGCTCAGGTACCAATATCTCTTTGACCATTATTCACATTATTAGATGGCCCAGTAAAATGAGTTAAAAAAATAAATCCACCACATCAAATTCAGAAACAACAACCAATCTGTGATTTCAGGCCGTGGTCCCAATTCTGTGGGCATGAAGGTAGATTAGTCTGGCAGGTAGACATACTCTGTCTTCTCACCTTGAGAAGTCTTGAAGAGTGGGAGCAGTGGTCAGAGTCTGGAGGTGCCCAGAACTTCAAAGTAGAAAGACTTTGGGAATAATGTATGAACTTGATTTGATTCCCTGGCAGGATTCCAGGGAAGACTGTCAGGCTGCTATCTTATCAACACCTGGACAGAAAGAAAAAGTCCTGGAAGCCACTCAAGGTTAATGAAATGGTAAGATCTGATTTCTTCCCTTTTATGATGGACAGTAAGAGAAATGCTGTAGATACAAGTATCTTGATGTTTACAAGGCATGACAGACAGGAGTCCCTTGCTTTGATGCATTTAGCATTATTATTATTTGCCAGAAAAAAATAGCATAGACTGATTGTTCCTGCAGTATTTTGGGGATTTCAACTGGTTAAGAGAGCACACATACACCCATTAATGCTGATGAATATCAGTACCTAGAGCTTGGCAAAGGAGGCTTATCACCAGCTCAGAAATTGCAGTAGAGAATAGATAATGAGTATCAGGACTTCAACAGACACTGAAGACAGGGTATGATAAAGCAAATTTTATAAGGGGATAAATTATAGAAAAATAAATGTCCAGTAGGAAGTAATATAGCACCAGCCATTGGGAGAGGAATTATGAAATTTTAGTGCACTGGAGCCCAATTGTGTTGGTTATGCCACTGCCAAATGCACTGCCGGCAGCCTTAAGCCCGCACTTAAAAGCTGTTTTAAATTATTTAGTGCAGTCTTGATAAATACATTTTGAAAGCGAAGTTAGTATTCAGTGACAAGTTCATATGGATTCAGCTGGTTAATGAAAAGACATGAATTCATGGGCTTGTCCCACTGTAAAGATGAAGATTCAGAGGATCATGGGGGTGCATGGATTGCCTGAGACTCTGATCCAGTAGGTCATGGAGCTCAGTGCTCTAACATAGGCATTGGAACTCCTGTCTTCTCCCTTCTTCCTTCAGACGAAAATGTTTCTGATTCATAATCAGTAACAGGTGTCTGTATCAAATTCCCTCTTCATTTCCCCCAAAGACAGGTTCATCTGATAAAAAGAAACACCATCTACCAGAAGTAGCACAGCCCCTGACTCTGCTGCTCAGGCTCAGTGTGAAATGTGCACACACTGTTCTCCTCCTCCTGATGACCTGAGGGTTTGCCCTTAAATTCCCAGCTCTGGTCCTTGAGATGGAATCTCATAACCACTCAGTAGCACAAATTACCAAGCCCTCCTTTGATACTCCCAAGCTCTTTCCCTTCATCTATTCACTCTTGCTTGCATTGACTCACAAATATTCACGGGCTGCCTCCTACTTGTCCAACATTGTTGTAAATGCTATAATATTACAAAGAGCACAACTGACTCTATCAGATCTCCTGGATCACACTGCAGAAAGGAAATGACAAAAATGAGAAAGCAAATCTAAAGGGCTGGATAATCACAAGTGATTGTAAAGGAAATAAAGCAGGTTCATGGATTCACTGGGCTGCTGGGTAGAGGACTGTCCTTTTTCAAATGGTCAGAGAAGACCTCAGACTTGATGAGGTTTAAGAAGAACATGGAAATAAATGAGGAAATTGAGTCATGTGGGTATTTGTGGGAAGAATGTGTTAGGGAAGAGAACTCCAACATGCTAAGATATTGAAGTGGGGTGTGCTCGGTGTGGATGGAGACAAGCAGGAGACCTGGGTGACTGGAGGGGAGTGGGCATTTACTGTGCTGCTGGGCATTGATGATATTTTCTATTAATACAGATTTTCCATAATACATCTTCTCTATGGTTATAGAAACACTGTCCCAACACTGCTGAGTTGGAGACTAGGGTTGTAGATAATAATTAGAACTCCATTTGGGGAACTAAATAAATTGATATATATTTATACACAGCATAAATTATAATGTATATAATATTAAGAAAGCATATAATATATAAAAATAAATAATTCTTATAGTGTTTTAGAAGTTTTAATTTTCATCATCACTGTGATTATTGTGATCATTATCCGGGTACCCAGAGGCAGAGCCAAGGGCTTTTCAGGTAGCTACTTCCAATTCTAAATGGAATTGCTTTCAGTACATTCCCATTCTTTGTTGTATGTTTGAATACTTGGGAAAGGCTCTTAATTAATTCTTCTGTGAAGGAAATGATTTCTATCACATGGCCAGAACACGGCCTGGCTTGTTCATATACTACATTCTGTCTTATGGGTTTTGTTTCCATGAACATGAAAGTACAAAACATGTTGTGGGTTTTTTTTTTTTTTTTTGGTTGTTGTTGTTGAGATAGACTCTCACTCTATGTCCTGAGCTGAGTGCAATGGCGTCATAGCTCACTGCAACCTTAGACTCAGGCTATGGGCATCCTGCTGCCTTAGCCTCTGAGGCCGCTGGGATTACAGGTGCTCAGCGTGGTGCCCTGCTGGGTTTTTCAATTTTTTTCATGAGTTGGGGTCTCACTCTCACTCAGACAAGCCTCAAACTCCTGAGCTCAAACAATCCTCCCGCCTCAGCCTCCCACAGTGTTGGGATTACAGGTATGAGGCACTGCGCCTGGCCACAGAACACAGTTTTATTAAAACAAAATATAACCACCACCATGATGCTGATTCCAGTGGTGGTAGCAGTGGTGGCCACAATGGGTATTGCATAAGACAAGGTAACCTTGTGCTGAGCACTGTGGTGAGTCCGTGGCATGGGTTTCCTCTTGGAACCTTCATAACCCTATCAGGGATGTAGTAGTATTAGCTCATTTTCTAAATAAGAAATGGAGGATTTAGAATGTTCACATAATTCCCCCAAGGACAATTGCAGGAAGGGAAGCCAGGTTTTACACTAGTTTATATGGCTCTACAACTTAAAAACGTGGATAACCCAAAAGTCATTGCTTCGTGCATTTGCATTGCCAAGGTTTGTTGGTTGAAGGGTATTTAAAGGACAGTGAACACTGGGAAAGACATTGCATTTTCTTCAGTCTGATATTTAGATGAGTCTTCTGGTCTCTGTGAACTTGAGCCCAGGGAGCCAAGGGACAGTAGGAAGAGTTCAGCAGGTGCCAAAGGTGGGAAGCAGGTGTGGGTTTTATTAGTTACAGCAGAAAAGCAGTTAGGTAGATCCAAATAGATCACTTAAATACACTATGGGTTTGGGGCCCAGATCTGAGTGCTAAGAACCAACGTTCCCTTCTGTAAATAGATAATCATTTGTCTTTCCTGATGCTCCAGATGCTGTGAATTAATTCATAAGGATATTTCCTATTGTTGCATTTTGAGAATCCTAAGTCTTAATCTGGCCACTGACACCCTGCCCACCATTCTTGTTGACAAATGCACTAAATACAGTAGTTTACCTTACTTGTGTACTTCAGTTAAATTTTTCAAAGATGTTTATCTTTTCGCTAAATTGGCCCATAACATCCTCTATTTAAGTGAAAATTTATTCTTTATTTTCTCCTTTCTTTCTCAACTTTTTTGGTTTTGATAGATAATTTCCTGAGTAAATATCTAAGAGTTGTCAGGACTCAACTTCAATTACGAACAACAACAACAACAACAACAAATGCATGAGCACTGTGACCATTCCTTTTCTATGAGACAGCATAGCTGTCTTTAGCTGTAAACTTTACGGCTTTAGCTGTAAACTAGAGCATGTTACTCTAACAAGTGGGGCTGTCTGCATCTTTCTCTAACTTAGGACTTTATGAAATAAACTGTAACTAAAGGGGAAAAACAACTAAAAATATTTATTGCAGAAAATAAAAAAGTTAACCAAAGTATTTTATTGATACATTCTTGGACAATATCACAGAATCGAAATAGAATGGAAAGAGGGAATTTTTCAGCAAGGGTTTTTTTGTTTTTGTATTTTTTTTCCACTAAATTGGCACATAAGCAGCAAGATTAACGAAAGTACTTATTACAAACAGTAGAAAACATACATGCTTTTTTTTTAAAAGTCCTTATCACACTGGTCAGTCAAAGAGGGGCATGAACAAAACCTCAAGACGTGAAAAAGCCATTATTCTTTCCTTCAAACAGCTTAATAATTATTGAAATTATTGCAAAATATCCATATGCCCTAATTAAAGAAACAAAAAGAACACAAACACAAATATTGAACAAAATAAACAGGTACTGTAAAATACATTACTGGCATGCATTCCAAGGATCAAGACCTCTGTTCAGTTCAGCCAATATCTTCCTTTCCTGTAACCTATCATATACCAAAGATAGGTGGGGCATACTTTCTCAGCACAGTTTTTGGTCTTTAAATATCTTTTTTGTCTTAAAAAAAATAACATGGTTAGCAGTGGTACTATAATCATAATTATACAGTCATGTGCAGATGTTTATTTTGTTCAGTCTGCTGAGATCTTTCAAATAGTTTAATTGTTTTGAAATTTTTTTCCCAAATATTCCACTGTCTGAGAGAATAGGGTTCTATGAAAACAGGGCATTTGAAAACAAACAGTGAACCGAGGTACGACATCAGATGGCAAAGTGCAAAAGTCCTCACAAACTGTACAGAAAATTTCAAAACCTTGCAACCCGGAAGTACATACGTAGAAAGACAGGTCAGCCCCAAAACGGTCCTGTGGCTCTCAGTGGTTCATCCGAAAGAGCCCGGGTGGGACTTGAGTCTCAACACTCCCTTGGGTAGGGAAGTTCCAAAATTGCAGCCGAGTTGGCAGTGCTGATGCCAGTGACTTATTAAGCCAAGATAAAGTAAGGATATCTCATAAAGCAGCTGTTTAGGATGCCTGGATCCTCTAACATTGGTCTTCCAGTGGGGAAGCTCCTCTGGTGATGGGAAGCGAGTAGGACCAAAAGTGTCCTATGCCAGGTTGGTTGACGCAATAACTAAGGTCTTCGTCCTCCATGGTTCCATGGAATGGAACCGGTTAGATAACCAGGTTATTATAACTGACATACTTCTTTTTTGCAGCAGGGCCTGAAAGAAAAATATGAAAAGGTCAGTTGCATCAATAACCCTGTTTACACTGGAAGAGGTAGAATCAGAACTTTGGTCTTGAGGTGCAAAGTCAAGGTAAGACGACACAGCTTTGAGAAATACATGCACGAATTTGGATTCCTCTGACTCCTTCTAAGCTTTTGTTCACTAAAACCTGAAGTTCTCAGTGATTCTCAGACCAGCTAAGTTCTCTTTCCTGATACACATCCAGGATCCCAGGTTATGGTCCATAAGTTTAGTAAATTGTCAGAGGCTGCCACACCTTTTAATTACAACCCTACACTTAAAAGACCCATCCACATTTCAGTAGAGTTTACTATATTACCTTCTCTAAGACCTTTTCATTAGAAAAGGGCTTGAGAAAAGTCTGTCCTAAGCCATTGGAATTAATTGAGTTTGACGCGGATTAGGTCAACTGGGTTAGTGTCTTCTCCACTGCGATTCACACTATCAAAGGACTAACGATTGACTAGGATAATGTTATCATCAACAGGTTGTAAGTGATAACTTGCAGAACTATTTCTGCTAAGATTTGAAACTCACTTAAATATGCCAGGAGTCTCAAGAGTCTGCATTTGTTTTCTTTAAATGTAGAAATTACTTTTTCCTTTGGGTATGGTAGTTCCAGGACTCGCCTACATTCATGCCGTCATTCAGTAAATCTGTGTCAGGAGGCACAGACACAGGGCAGACACAGGGCTAGGCACTATGCCAGCCAGGGAGCACAGCAGATGTTTTCCTGTCCTCATGCAACAAATAAAGACAACAAGGTTGCATAGTAGGACTCTACAGTAGGTTCCAGTTCTCAATACCAAGTCATTGGGTTGAAGTGATTGGATACACTCTTTATTCACTGAATCTTAATAGTTTTGCATCATCTTCTGTTGGTTACTGTCATGTAATATTTACCAATGGCTTATTTTGTTTCCTGTTCTTAGCTTCCAAATAGAATTGTTCATAGAGAAGTAGCAAGAATTCTTTCAAAACTCTTCAGTGACGGCTCATAATGTGATTTTAGAGGAACTGAGAGGCTG
Source organism: Galagoides demidoff (assembly GCA_963574575.1). Taxonomy (NCBI): domain Eukaryota; kingdom Metazoa; phylum Chordata; class Mammalia; order Primates; family Galagidae; genus Galagoides; species Galagoides demidoff. The sequence continues at coordinate 8,394 of CAUYQV010079703.1, forward strand.
TATTAACTGGGAGAGAGTTTATATTTGAACTTTGAATAATACATCCAGTTTGCTATAGATTCTTATATGATCATAGTCATCACACAAAATGCATGGTATAAAAATATTGATCTTATTTTCTGGAATAAAATTTAGAACATTCCCTCCTGATGAATTTTGATTTGAAGATTTATTTCTCCATTAAATCATTTGCATTTACTCACAACAATTAAAGGAAAAATTAGAATGATATGAAATTCAGGGTCTCCTGGAAAATCTAGTTATGAGAACTCAATCACGATGTCTCCTCCCTTTACAAACACCTGGCTTTGTTAATGCCCAAGTCTTCCAACAAGCTTCCCATTTTTATCAGAGTATTTATTCATCATCTTCAATAAGATACTTAGCTTGGCTACAAGATGGAAAATTTTCTAAAGATGTTTCTTGACTCTGAAGCTTGTTTATGGTGTTATAGCTAGAAAACATCAGCCAACAGATGCAAGTAATTGTCATAACATGTCTTGTCAAATGCCAGCACACTAATTATCCTCAGAACAAAGGTGCGGGGCAGGGGAGGGAACCAAAAAGCTTGTTCTGACCTCAAGATCCGAGGCCACCTCTATTATGTAATTAAGACTGTTTTCTAGATAAGCATAACTAACCAGTGGGGAAAAAATTAAATTTCCTCCAATTGGTTACTATCAAATACCAATTACTCAGGAAGAGTTTTTATTGAAAGAATAAGTAGGTTAGAAAATATTATATCTGCATGCTATAAACCCGACTGTTGGTTTAGATTAAATTAAAATTAAGATGAAGTTATGTTTTAAAAATTAGAAATGACTGTAATGGCATTTTACTGATGCTTTGCCTGGATGATCCATCTTCTTGTGTTCTCACGTAGCCTTGAGATGGCTACCATTTATGTTCTCCATTTTACATGGAAAGAGTCTAAGACTTAGAGGGACCAATTTTCTAAAAGTAGGATGTCTGAGTCTGCACTTTTCCGCTGCAGGTGGTCAGGAAGAGAATGAATCTGGGTTCTGATTCAGCTCCATCACTTACCTGAGGTGTGACCTAGCTCAGTGTCATGATGCTGAAGGTCTCATATTCTTTGTAAAATGAGAGAGTAATTCCCACCCTGTGCACTGTCGATAGCACCAATGGATGGACTATCCCAGGTTCTCATCAGAGAATATAATGCATAAGTTTATTTTTAAATTATAAAATTCTATATAAAGGATAAGCTGCAGTGTGTGCTTTCTTTGCAAAATTGCATAGGACCATTGCCTGAAAATTATAATGAAATTTGTGCAGGTTCTAAAAGGGCAATTTGTGTATGCTTCACAGCAATGTCCAATTTGTTATAATGTTTATTTTTAAACCATTCTAGCTGTAGGAGTAAATAAAATAAGTGCCTATGGCTTCTAATAATTCCATTTATTTAAATAGCAATGTAGTTTATGATCCAGGAAAGGAAATTGCTTACCTCAAAATAGTTGTGCGATGAAATACTTGTTAAAGAAATACACGTTTTATTTTAAAATAGCTAGTCAATTTTTCTCTTATAAAGTTACAGGTTTTAAGGGAGAATAACACTATATGGCATTGTCCCTATTGACTTTTTAAGAGCTATTTATATAAGTAGTTCTCAAAGCAAATTCTCTTGCTTTGAGAACTACTCAAAGAGTTGATTTTTATAGTGAGATAGCGTTAAGGACACCGGTTTTTGAAATGAAATCCTAACACACACCTTTGCTGTTTAAGAAAGGTCAGATATTCCAACTCATTCTCCATGTCTTGTCAAAGTCAACACTCAATTTGACATTAACTCCGTTGAGCTAGCTAAGTATGCTTTGTCTTTGACTTTCTCTGAGCCTTGAGAAATGAAAATTAAACCCTAACACCCCACCCCCACCCAGCCCCTGCAGATGACTGAATTAACCACTTGGTGGCCAAAAGCACTCCAGAGAAACCTGAAAAACTGAGTTCCCAGCCATGGCTAGAGGGAGGGTGGACATTCCTCATTATTTCCCTCCTCACTAACCACCATTATAATTCTTTCCTAAGCCTTAAACAGCAACCGGGCCTTCTGAAAGGCCGCCAGTCTCCCTTTCCTTTTTGTGGTTTCAGTATAATAACTAAATGGCATTCCTGCCTGGTAAGGGACCACTGACCACTCTCGGGTCCTGGCCAGTCCTCAGAGGGAGGCTGTGCAGGGAAGGCGTCTGTGTCCTCATCTCACCTTAGATGTATGCAGCTTAATGTTAATGCATTGAGATGCTAAGTCTCCAGCCCAAAGTGGACGCGGGCCATAGATAGCATGCATGTTCCCTCACTATGCATGTGTGCACCCCCCTGTGTGAATGTTCACAGCTCCTCCTCTAACCGTTGAATGTGTGTGCTCAGCCCAGGCACTAAGCATAAAGCCCTGTCTCACCCTGTCTCCTTTCAAGTGTCTGCTTTGGTGTCTGTTGGAGGCTGTGCTTCCCAGCTTGGGGGATGGCCAGCATGCAAAATGAAAATCTTTCAAAGAAATCTCTCCTTTCTCAATTCATGAACCTCAGGATTTTTTTTTTTTTTTTTATTGAATGGTAACTATGGACATTAATGCACTTCTGGGGTACAGTGTGGGGTTTTCACACACAATCCGAAACACTTCCATCAAACTGGTTAACATAGCCTTCATGTCATTTTCTTAGTTGTTATTTTAACACACTCACGTTCTACTCTTAGAAAGAGTCACTTGTACCCTTGTAGAAATAACATTCTTGTTCTACATTTAGATTGTGAAAGATGCGTACCAAGACAAGACGGCCACGGTTTACCCCGAGCCACAAGACAAAGAAGCGTTTGTCCGCTCTCGGATGTACAGTGCCGACTACGACCAGATCCTGCCTGACCGTTACTCTTGGCCTGAAGACATGCAGAGAATGCAGACCAAAGTCGAGCAGTAGGAGAGACGGCGTGTCCAGCTCTGCTCATGAGATCTTGAAATCTCTTATAATGTTTAAAGGGTGGAATCTTTTACGATGATTCATAATATGCTGAGATTCAGAAATTTTGCTCTAATAGTCTAAAAATCGATAGAAGAATATTGATGCAAATCTGGATAAACACCACATGAGCCAATTCTGCTCCGTTTGCCTTGTGGTTATTTATGATTTCTACTCTAGTTATTCTGCCCAAGTCCTCTTTCAAAGCTGTTGTACCTACTACTGAGAAACTCGTCATTTTTATAGAGGAAACTAATGGGAAGACCAAAATACAATTAGTATCGACATCACATTAAAACACATAATGCTTTCGTTGATCACTTTGTCGCAGTCTACTTTTTTTAAAATAAAGATAGAAATGAATTTAGACATAGACAAACTTTTGCTAAACCAAAACAATAATACTTTGTTGCCTAGAGAAAGATGACTTCTCAGGCGCTTATACTGGAATCCTAGGTTCTGTTTGTTCTTTTTGTGCAACTGAATTCTCACATTTCTAAGAAAGATCCCTGCTGTTTACAATGCCTTGTGCAGCCTTAGATTTTAATATTCTTTTGTCGTTGTTACACCTTAGGGAGTAAAGCTCTCATCACCTTGGTCCTTAGTCAGAAATCCCTCCCAAAAGCGCCTTTATTTCCCCTTAACCCAGCGTCCTGTCCTCGGTCACCGCACTGCTGCAATGGGGACTTTGGGACTGCAGCCTGGTCCAGAGGCTGGTGCCTTCAGCTCAGCGAGGCCTGAGCAGGGAGAAGGCCGATAGGGGACTTGGAGTTAAGATCTTTGAGTAGGGGCTGCCTGGGGAGCCGACCTCTGCAGACCAGGATCTCAGGAGTCGAGCATGACCCAGAGGAGCTGGGCTCCTGCCTCTCCTGTCCCCTGCTATATGGCCCCTCAACCAGCTCCACTGAATTCTGGCTCACCATGCTGCAGTGAGCTCACTCTGTTCAGAGTCTGGAGGAGGTTTTGTAACTATGAACTTAATATCCAAAATTATCTTTATACCACATGTTAAAATATTTTAATTACCAAGATCATTCTATGAAAAACAGTAGTTACACCCCTAGATTGTATTAATTTACTTCAGAAATTAATGAGTAATGGAAACGATTTTAAATTCTCAAGCTCAGGTGCAATAACATTTGCTATTTATTCATAGAATTAGTTGGAAGATTTTCTGTTTTTGAAGTAATGCTTTAAACGAAGAGCATAAGAAGATATTCAAGATAAACTATACTATGAAGTGATTTTTTTTGGAAGTTGATGGTCACACAATCTGTTCTAGGTATGAGTAGAAGGGGTTGGGGTATTTCTGAAGGTGACATGTATTTGGGAGTTTCCTTAACAGAGTTATTTGAAAAAGATTCTTCTTGTCTGTTACCATGTGGTCTTGTAGCTCTAATGAAACGTATTTACCTATGCAAAAGATTTATTAAAGCATAGAAAAAGCAAATGAAAAAATTATAATTGTCTTTCTTTCTTCAAATATGGTTACATTGTAATGCTGGGCCTTTGGGGGTCATACAACAAAGTATGGTGAGTTCCTAAACTATTCTAGTAACTTAGGATTTCAGCATGAGCTTCATACAACACAAATGTAGTCACATGCTGAATGCTGTGACGTGAGCGCCCGGTCCCTGTCCTCAGGGAAGGTAATGAAACAAGGATTACAGGGTTACCTGCCAGTGTCGAGTATTGGATGATTTTAATTTAACGTAAACCCCACCATTTTTATGAAGTTGGCATTCTAAGGAACTCGCCAAGTCCACAGACTAGTAAGGGAAGGACGTGGGCTTTAGACACGTGTTCATCTTTCTTCATAGTCTGTTCTCTCACCAGACCACAGCCTGGAACAGCACTGACCTGTGTGTGATGTTGAATTTCCCACTGGCTTCATAAAAAAAAAAAGCAAACAGGTGGGATTCATGCTAATAAAATATTTTATTTAAACCAGTATGTCCAAAGCATTATCATTTCAACATATAATCAATGTAAAACTGTGAATGAGATGTTTACATTAGTCTGTTCCTACTAAGCCTTCAGAATCCAGTGTGTGTTTTATATCTGCATTTCAGTTCAGAGCAGCTGCATCTGACCAGCTGTCGGGCAGTGTCTGGAAGAGGCAGTTAGTTACAAGCCAGTAGCCACATGGCTGCGTGTCTATGAGGGAGGTAAAGTGTCAGTCGGTGGGCAGTGCTTACTCAGGAATACCTGGGGGGATGACACCTGGGTGAGTGCCAAGAACACCAGCTCGTCCATGGTGGCCATGCAACCAAGGGAGGGAGCACAGCCCCAGAACAAGACCATTTTTTTTTTAAAAACAATTTTTGTCACCTTCCCACTTAGCTTCCCACATGCAAAATGCAACAGGGGCACACAGAAGGGAACATTGGCCCACGAGCGGGAAGGTCAGGGAGGAGGAGGTGCTGGGGGTCAGAGCAGGCAGGAGCTCACCAGGTGGGGATGCCTGAGAACTGCACTGCTGAGCGCCTGGACGAGAGGAGTGGGCTACAGCACAGCCACGAGTAGAGGAGGTGGTGGCCACGGATTCTCTCAAATTAATGAAAAGCGTCGACTGGCAGATTCAGAGCTGGCAGGCCTTCAGCCAGGTCATCACAATCACAAAGACAACCACACCTTCGGGCATCAGAATCTAATTGCTGAATAAAGAGGAGACTTAAAGCAGCCAACAAAACAGACACAGAGACACATGCAGACTCACACAGACTCACACAGACCCAGAGAACACATAGACTCACACGGACTTACACAGACACATAGACTCACATAGACACAGACTTACATAGACACACACAGACACAGACACACAGACTCACACAGACCCACAGACACACACACAGAATGCCTTCAGAGGTGCAAGGCTAGGAATGACCACAACCCGGCAGCAGAGAATGTGGGAGATGATGGAAAGACGTCTTTAAGATGCTGAAAGAATAAAATACAGAAAATATCCTTCAGAAATGAAGGCAAAATAGAGACACGTCAGACTAGTGAAAGTCCAGAGAGTTGGTGGCTGGCAGCCCTGCTCGGCTGGAACACTGAGTCATCAGGCTCTGGGAAAACATTCCCAGCTGGAGGCACCAGAAAGGGAGATAAGTTATTATTACAGTAACAGTGTACTCGGAGTTTTTGTTTTGTTTGTTTTGATACAGGACCTCACTCCCACCTGGGCTAGAATTTGGTGACAGGATCATCACACACAGCAGCCCCAGACTCCTGGGCTCCAGGGGCCACCTGGCCCGGCCACCCACAGAGTGAGACCTGCAGGCCACCACACTCAGTTTGTGCAGTGGGAGGAGTCTCCCTATGTTGCCAGGCTGGTCTCGAACTCCTGGCCTCGAGTGTTCTTTCTGCTGCAGCCTCCCAGAGTTGCATGTGGGGTTCATAAAATATGTAGAAAGTAGAATACATGGCAAGAGAAGGGCTGGGGGTGGGGTAACCAAATTATGCTGTTGTATGGTTTGCAGGTTATTCAGAGTAGTACATTATTAATTCAAGAAATACTGCAGCAACTAACTTACCCCTTTATGAACAATCTACAAAGCCTACACTTTAAGATGTAGGGCAGTTAGTCAAAGGATATTGTAAAATTAAGGAAGCATATTGTAATTGCCATGGTAACCACTAAGAATAAAACAAAAAGATAGTTAAAAAGCTAATAGAGAAAATAAAATGGAAAAATTTTAAAAATACTTGATTAATCCAGAGGAAGGATAGAGGAGGAACAAAGAACAGAAATTAAACGCTTCACTCCCGGGATGACTATGAAACAAACAGCGGGACGGGAGATGCAAACCCAACCCTATTGGTCCTCACGTCAAATGCAAGAGAGCTAAATACTCCCAACTCAATGGCAAAAATTGTCAGGTTGTATTTTTTCAAAAAAGATCCAGCTATATTCTGTTTATAAGAGACATGTTTAATGTAATGACACAAAAAAGCTGAAAAGTAAAGGATGAGAGAAGATGGTAAGTTCAAGATGGCGTGGCTCTAATATCTGCATCCGAGGAGCAGACTTGAGGGCAAGGTGCATTGCCAGAGACAGTGACAGAAAGGCCGGTCGCTAAAAGACATGATCCTGTCTGCTCTTAATAGCGTCAAAATACATAAAAACATCTGAGAAAAGTAATGGTGAAATACACAAATTGTAAATAATAGCTGGATATTTTAACTGGCCTCTCTCCATAATTGAAAAAATAATCTATAAAAGCAAAGAGGGAATTTTCCCTACAGGTCTGTACATGTACATTAAATCTGAGAACATAGAGAACAATGGCACAGCACAGGAGACTCACAGGAACGTAGGAGTCTCCCAGGGAGCATGGAGATTAACAGGTAGAGAATAAAATGTCAGTGAGAGGAACAGGAAAGTGGCCCTCCAGCATGGAGAAGATTCACACTGGAACCTCCGTTATACCATACGAGAAAGAAGAGTCCAGACGGGTTAAAGGCCTGAACATGAATCAAAGTTAAGGTAGCACACAGCATGTACTGCACAGACCCAACACGCGGTCACACACGTGGGACGTGTTACCCGAGGCAGGTCTGGGGGTCAGCACGAGGGGCAGGAGCCCCAGCACCGGGACAACGGGTATTCCTGGAGAAGGAAGTTTCGGTGACAGGTTCAAATTCTCAGCTCAGGGCACACTCTACAAAGTAAAATAATTTGTACATTTTTACTGAAAGAATCTGCTTCCTCTTACTACCTGGAAGGCTGAAATAACTGAAAACCAGGGTCATGCTTAATCTTGCTGGTTGCCGGATTATGCCGAGTTAAACTCACGTCCTCGCCAGGCCTCTTGTGTAAAAGAAAATGGGCCCAGAGACTTGGGGCTTGATTTGGGCCGGGGAGAGGCCCCTGGGGGACCCGCGGCATCCTGGGGAGGGTGAACGGCAGTCCCAGCGGGAGAAGGGCCGGTCTTCGCGCCGCTGCGTCCCCCCTGCTGGTCCAGGCCGCCCGTCCTGCTCCGGTCCGGCCCTGCCCGAGACCCTGCAGCGCCTCCCGGAGGCCGGAACCGCCTTGGGGACGAAACCAGTTTGCTTGTGCTTCTCCCGGTCCCCGCACGGTCTCTGCACACACAGAATCAGACTCCAGTGTGGAGACGCGCTGTGGCGGAGAGAATTAAAGTCAGGCCCGGGAGAAGACGCACACCAAAATAAATTCTAGACTTTGGTCATGTATCCTGGGGAGAAGCTGAGGAAAAGAACATGGGACTCTGAGAATATCCTCCGAAAGACGGAGAAACGCAGTGTGGGTGGGGCGGTGGGGCGGGCCAGGGGGCGGAGCTGGACGGGAGGGTCAGGGGCGGAGGGGGCGGGGCGGGACGGGAGGGGCGGGGCGGAGAGGGTGGAGCAGGACGGGAGGGGCGGGGCGGAGAGGGTGGAGCAGGGTGGGAGGGGCGGGGCAAGGGGCAGGAGGCGGAGTGGGACTTGAGGGGTAGGGGTAAGGGGCAGAGGGAAGCCAGGCGGGGAGGCGTAAGGGGCAGGTAGTAACCAGGCGAGGCGGGGGCGGGGCAGTGGGCGGCGGGGTAGGGGCACGCCTGCTGCAGGTTCCGGCTCAGTGTTGCTTTGAACAGGGGGACATGATTCTGCTTGTTGGTTTCAGATACTAAGTGAAATGTGGTCTCAGCGGTGACCACAGTAAATGACGCTGAGAATGTGAACATTCTTTGAAATAATACAGAGAAATTCAAAGATTTGTAGACAGGAATGCTGTGTGGAGTTGAGTGCCCTGTCCCAATCCAACACCCCCTAAGTGTTCTGATAGCACCCATCACGGACCCTCTTTCACTAAGGCCTGAGAAGTGTGTTTGTGGGGACCCACCAGCATTCACGGAAAGTACTGTATGACTTCTCTGTTGGGGGGGGGCTGTGTGTGGGAAGAAGAGTCAATGAGGCTTTCTTGTGTGAAGGCCAGCAGGTGCCATATTGTTCCTAGTGACCATGTTTAAGCTGGCAGGTGCCACCTTATCACTGTAAGGTAAGTAATCATTTTAGTGCTTGACTGGAGCCACTGTTCTGGTCCTGATAAGGCCCAAAACTTTGTGCCTGGGGGAAGCTTATTACACCAACTCACCTGCACCCACCAGCTGGATGAAGGGGGATGTCCCCATACTGGCTAACTGGCCACCACAAGCTGAGTAAAGGGTATGTCACAGCTGCCTTCAGCTCCTTGGTTTTTCTTTGGTGTCTGAATCCAGTGCGAACCTCCTTGGCCTCAGCCCCAGCACTACACTATGGTGAAAAGTTTTCCCTATTTCAATAGAGACATCAGGATCTTGAGGTTGGTAAAGGCTAAATGAAATTTTGTAGCAACTAACAGCTGAATACAGGTGCATAGTTACAACAGGAGAAGGTCCTGTGCAATCCCAGTGGCATGGCCCACAGAAATCTCTGGTGCTGGATAGTGAACCCACAGCCTCCTGGCCAAAAATGATGTTCAAAAGCCTAAGCAGGTCACACAGATACCAGGAAAACTGGAAGACGCTGTGAAAGCTGGCACAGCCACACCAGGACACACCTCGGAACACAGCCCCAAGGCAGGGGCCACCGGTGTGGGCCTCACAATAAATAGCAGACACCCCTGATGGGAGCCACCAAGACATGGCCACACACAGACATGAAGACTCCCATGATGAAGAACTCTGCAGTAACGTCGTGAAGGTGTTTCCAGAATCTCTGAGGCTCTCATTTACCAGGATAACAACACACAGCAGCAGGAAACGATGAGGCCTTTTGGAATTCATCTGGGGACAGCTCCAAACACAAATTTCTGAGGTCTCAGGAAACCCCTGTGGTCTGTGGGACAAAGTGTGTGTTGTGGGAATGAGCCACCCTGCAGTCACCGTCCCAGGGAACAGCTGGTTCCTCTGCCTTCTGTGGTGGTGTGGGCACTGGTTCCCTAATCAGGAAATAAACGGTTATTCTGTCAGTAAGGGCCAGGAGCTGTGTGAAGGTGAGTCCTCCACCAAGACCTTTATAAGAAGCAGTAGTGCATTCTTACCTCCTCTTGCCTTCAGGTGACCTTTGGCACATGTAGTACACGGGTCTCTGAGGACACACACTCGGCGTGTGACCCCCTGGACTGCAGCTGCAGCTAGATGCATCGCCTTTCCTGGAGCACATCAGGTAGCCAGTTGCCCACGTGGCCCGCGTATCTCTCTTTACTTGAGTAGAGGGCACGTGACGCAGTCTGTTCTGCCCAGCAGCAGCAAGCACTGTCTTTTCTCACGGTTCGGTTGACCTTGAGTCACCTGGACACCGTGCAGGGCGGCATGCCGCTGATGAGACCTGCAGAGAGCGCGTCGTCCCTACCCTGATCCTGGTAAGGTGCGTCAGGCCGGAGCGTGGGAGAGGAGCCCGCAGCCCCGGCCCAGCTCGGCTGCGCGGGGGCGCAGTGCTGGAGCCGGCGGGGACCCTGCACCGGGGACCGAGCGGAGTGCTTCGCGCCTCGGGGACTGAGGGGCCCCTCGTTTCTTGGTGGGCTGCTTTAGACTTTGTCCCCTGCATTCAGGGGTTGATGCAAATGCTTCTAGCTCCGAGGACAAGGTCCCTCCAGCTGCCCGGCTGGGCTGCAGCGAGATTAGTTCTCCCCCTCGAACCTCCGGAGGTGACCCGGTGGGCTGTGTGGCAATCAGGATTCCGACTTGAGGGAAAGAGGTGCCCTCTTCAGAACTAACCCTCCTTTGACTTACTGCCGGGCGCCCTGAGATGAAGCCAATGAACCGAAATAGTTTTTTCAAAAGGGCTCTGTCTCTCCTTAAGGAACTCAGGCCCTCTGAGCCGCCGCAGGGCTCGCGTTCACAGGCAGCAGTCGGGCGGACACCACAAGGTCCTGGGGATGGTTCAGAGGCCGGTGTGTCCGCCAGCACAGCGAGTGTCCTAAGCGCTCAGCTTGACATGCACAGATAAGGAATGAAAGCAAAGAACACACTTGAAGATATACTTGATTTAATTCAGTAAACTTTAAAAAGACACTGCAACTTTTATAAGTGAGCGTTCTTCCAAAGTTACCATTTAAAAGTACAGTGTATACGTATCAGGATTCGTACGTAGCAAGAAAGTGTCTGATTCTGACTTCCAAGAATGAACAGAAGCTGTCGGGCCTCTCAGAGGAGGGGCTAAATGGTCCAAATGCCGGAGCATCGCCCTGGGAGGCCCCAGAGGGCGGCCTGGTGCGGGTCATTTCACCTCTCTCTCCGCACTAAGCCCTGCGGAGGGTGTGTGGGGCTGCTGTGTGTGCTCCTGTCAGGCTGTGCAAACACACCTGCGGTCTGCACACCCTGCTGAGTTTCGTATTATCGCATATATTTTTTGAGTTTTGAATTTATTTCTACAAACCTAGACATCTCCCATAATAAATGTCTACTACTTGTGCTACTAATGGGAAAAAATAACCAGGAGCCCTCAGAGTGGGCATGCAGGAGGAGGGTCTGAAAAGGTATCACCAGAAATAGCCCCAGAAGCAGCAAGATTCACAAAGCAGAATGTGCTCCCTTTGAGTCACACAGTTTAATCCTAATACCCAGTGTGAGGTAGGTAGATGCACATACTGTTCCATTTCAAAGGAAAACAGTTTAATGGACTTACCTGTTGAGGTCTCAAAAACTTATGTGAACTATACTTAACATTTGGGGAGGCTGTACAGGGAGATGACTCCTATATTTTGTTATTTTTGGTCCTAGCAAATGTTGGGAAAGAATCTTTGGCAAGGTAAGTCTTATGTCTTCATTTTGAGAGACACAGTTAGTGTGAGGACCCGCTTGAGTTGAGCATACCCAAAGCTGGGATTAAACACAAAGGGACAAGCTGGGGGCCTGGGAGGGCAGGGCCAGGATCAGGCTTGGCTCAAAGGTCTGAGTGTGTCCTGTGAAGAAACTCATTGTGCATGAGGAAGCAGGTGCACAGGGCAGACCCAGTTCCAGGGTCTCATGGCCCAACGTGTCCACGTCCCAGGCCTAGGGCAGGCATCTGCCTCAACGGCACAGTGTAAACCAGAGGCACCATCAGCTCCGTAAGGTTCCTGGCGCAGACAACTGCGTGGCATGTAAGAGGGTGTGTCACAGAGTGTGGAGGGAGGAGGTCCCTGTTACTAAGTCTCTGCACCCAGTTAGGGTGTTTGAAGTGCCCAGGTCCAGCAGGACAATGGAAAGCTTCCAGGGAGCCGAGGAGAGACCCCAGAAACAGGGGAAGCTGCAGAGGCTGCTTATGACAGCCCTTAGCACGTGCTAAGAAACTCCAATGGGGTTTTTAACATTAGAATAATCTCTCATTTTGAGGCGGTGCCTGTGGCTCAAGGAGTAGGGCGCCAGCCCCATATGCCAGAGGCAGTGGGTTCAAACCTGGCCCTGGCCAAAAAAAAAAGAATAATTTCTCATTTTGAAAAAGCCTGGCAAAGCCTGTGGAGCTTGGGATTTTCAGATGAGAGGGCTGTAAGTTATCACCAAACTGCAGAGTTTATTTCCCATTGAGGTGATGGTGCAATCATCTGCCCTGGTCCCCTACATACTCTCCTGCCCTGCTCATCAATGACACAAACACTAGGTAGGGAGTGGGGGTTTTGGGGAGGTGGGGAGGGATGAAACCAGGAAGGCACTTTGTAGATAAGAAACTGTGTATTTTTTGTGGCTAAACTTGAACAAAGAATATTGCTATCATTACTGCTAGTGTCATGACCAACTCATGTAAACAAACATCGTTGGACACAGCACTGTGTGCCACTGTCATTGAGACTTGTGCCTATGATTTCTTTGCCATGGCTTGTAGGGTCTAGTTTCACTTAAACACTCAACATAGGAGTTAAAGTAAAAAAGTGAAGTAAACATGTTCTTTAACCTTGTGCTCATTTTAAACTTGATTTAGATCCATTTCCAGCAATGAAAGGAAAACTGGTCTGTCACCTGTGTGAGCCTCATGGGCTTTGGACTCCTCTTTAATCAAATCAGCCTCACTGTTTAAATAGTTTTTATTAATATACAATGAATTACTTCTTAAATGACTTAACACAAGGACCTAGAGACAGCATCACAATTTCACTGTCATGAAGGTAAAGGCCCATGTGTGTCATTACCAGCTGAAATTCATCGCCGTGTGGACATTCAGGGGCTGTAGGTGTCACCAAGGAAGCTAGACAGCCACCGGCCTTTTTATTTTGGTCTTCTTAAGGGAAATACTTTTCTTAGTGAGATTATAAGCATGGGCTTCTAAATAGCTTCCTAGGACTCTGAACTTTTGCTCTCAATACCAAATAATATCTGAAAAACATGCTCACTTTTGTGCTTTCTGAGAAATTCTAAGAACTGGCCCAGATTCATGTGATAGTCGTTCCTCAGCCCGTAGTCCCCGTGGGCCTCAAGGAGCAGCTCCTCGAAGGCCTGGAAGAGGCGCAGGTCCCGGCCGTCGCCCTCCGTGTCCATGCTCTCGGCGTGCTTGCAGGAGATGTGCTTCCAGTTGGGGTAGCGGATCGTGTGCCAGAACTCCTCACACTGCCCCTTGAGTCCCTCCACGCAGATGATGCCCGGCTTCCCCGTCATGCAGAACCCCGTCACGTCCAGCCGCTTGCCCACTTCCAGGATCTTCTTCCTCAGGTCCTGCTGGTAGATGTGGTGGCTGTAGATCCACATCCTGAGGAACGTGCTCTTCACCGGCTTGGCCTGCGCGGACGGCTCGTAGGCCAGCTTCCTGCTCAGGAAGTAGGACTCGCAGTTGTCCTGTAGCCACTGGATTGCTGCGCACACACAGAGCTCTCCGGGGTCAAAAGTCCCTATGTAAGAAGTGAGACCTTTGTTGAGAAGTAGCTGCTGATGTCTGTCAAGCTCAGGCGACCGTCCAAACAGCTGCAATGCTACATAGGGGTAGCTGTGAGGCATGGTTACTTGCAAATCAATTTTCACCTTAAAATGAAAATCAGATAGATTTAAATGCCACATAAGCTAGTGTATCAATGGCAACTGCATGGTTCTGAGACAGGAGCTAGTGACTGTTGTTGTGTCAGCCCCATGCACAGTCCTCTCTGTACACTATCAGCCCACTTAGGCATTCCTTCTAATTACTGAACTACGTGAGCCAGGTGGAGTGAAGAATCCAAACTCTGTTCCTGCCCTTTATGAACTCTAGGGCCTAGTGAAGGAGACACACAGTCAACAGATAATTACACGTAGCAAGGATTTAATTTCAGTTGTGAGAAGCATTACCATGGAAAAGTTGAGGGTTCCACTGAAGTGTGTAACCAGTGGGACAGAATCCAGTCTGGGGAACCATGAGTCTCCTCTGAGGGAATGAATGAAACTCAAGTAGAAGAGCCACGTGGTCCTCCCTCCCCTCCAAGCCGTCCACCTGTTACCTACACTACACTGACATTACTGGGGATGAACGGATAAGATGAAGGTGAATTTGTTTTTTGTATTCAGATTTTATATCTGTATTTGCTTTCTGTGTTATGGTACCATCAAAAAGAGATTCACTCACTTCTTAAAAGCCAGTTTTGTTACGGGTAATTTTTAGGTTTGTGAAAGTCAGGACATATGTCAGAGGTTGTATATACTAACACAGTGGGGCTGGTAAGAAACCCGGTGAACAAAATGCTCATGGCGGTGCAAGATTACAAGGTAGTTTCACGTTAAAAAAGCTAGGCATCTTGTTTTAAAAGGTTGTATATTTATATTCAATTCAGGCTATTTGCAGAGGACAGTTTATAGAGAAACCTATATATTTTATATTTTCCTTTTAAACAAGTAAAAAGATATTCTATGCACATAGAATATGTCTGTTTCTTAGACAGGAAGCTCATGTTCTGGGTGTTTCACTTATAAACTGGGCACCTAGCAACAGTTAAAACAAATCCAGGCACCCACCTTGGGCTCCTCAATCTGGAGTGTAATCACAAACTCGATTTTTGGTGGCAGCGCCTCCCTGGTGCCTTCCAAATACCTCTTTATGTTCGTCAGGGCATTTACGTCTTCCAGTTTCACTTCTCCTTGGTTAGGAAACATAGAAAATAGCATTTCCATCTCCAGGAGCTGAAGCTGAAGGCTTTCTTTCACCGAAGCAGACATGTTCTCTCGAAATCAACCTGCCTGGAAACCTGGAAAGGCCCAGGGACACTTGGTTTGTTTAATGCCATCTGGCGTCCTCGAAATTTCCCGAAGGTCTCTTTACGTGGGAGCGATTCTAGAGGACCGTTTTGCAGCGGGAGCTAGGGGCACAGACTGGGACGCGTGCCCTCTCCCAAGTCAGGAGACAGCACCCCCCCGAGAGACTCCAGTAAAATCCAGATTCCTAGTCCCCGCCCTCCAGATATAATCACCGAGTCATTTTCAACAGGTGGCCTTCAAACACCTGCAGCTTGTCCTCAGCTCAGTTCCGGGGCCCCGCCGGGGCTCGGGCGCCAGGGATTGGGGTGGGGAGGTGTCTACGGAGCACGAGGGCCCCCGCCACCCCCCGCCTAACACCCACCAGTGCCACCGCGGCCTGGGTCCAGCAGACCTCGGGGCGGCCCGCCAGCCCCCTGGAGCGCCGGGCGTTCGGGCTCACCCGTCCAAGGGGGGCCCTTGGGGATCTTAGGGACAAACAAGTGAAATGACGTTGACGGGGGGAGGGGACACGAGGCGTCCGGGCTCGGAGGCCTGCGAGATGACAGCACCAGTGAGAGGGGCGCGGGGGCCCAGGACCGCCCGTTTGAGGCCGCAGACCGGGAGACCGGGGCCGGCCCCGCCCCACCCCCGTCCAAAATCGCTGGACCCCGGCTTCCCTGCCGCAGGGCCTGCCTCCCCTCGCCCAGGATTGGAAGCGGAGGCTGCGTCTCCGCTGGTGTAGTTCTCTGAGGACCCGCGACCCCCGGCCCGGACCCCAGGGTCACCGCGGGAGCCTCACCCTTCCCGGTCATTCAGTGGACACAGCCCGAGAGCCCGCTCGGAGCCGCAGCCGCAGTTCCGCAGGCGCGAGCTGCGCGTGTCCGGCGGCGGGGCGGGGCCTGTAGACCCTCCCCTGCCGCGATTGGTTTGGAGGCGTGGCTCGGGCCAGGGGGCGTGGCGTCGTGCCGGAAACCGCGCGGGGCCACGTCCGCGCTCCGAGTCTGGGTACGCCAGCCGCTGGGCTTCCCGCGCGGTGCGGCAAGGGGCGGCTCCGGCAGAGGTGAGTGGGCCCGGAGCGGGTCGCGCCCGGGGCTGGGCGGCGAGAAGTGGCGCTAGGGCCGGGGGGCTTCCGTGGGAGCCGGCTGCGAGCGCTGGTCGGCTGCCGATGGACCGCGTGCTCGGGGCAGGTGGAGGAGCAGCCCGGGTGGCCTCGTCCGCGGTCTGGTGGGTGAGCGCCGGGGGGCAGGACGCGGGATCGAGGGCATGGAGGTCCGAGGAGGTTCAGAGGCCCAGAGGCCGGGGGCTCGGAGCGTACCGGTATGCTAGAGAGAGCGCCCGCCGACCGCGAGAGCGGTGTTGGGGCCTGGGAGGTATCGGAGGGTGACTCACGGGACAGGGCTGCTGTGCACCCTGTGAATGAATGAATAATCATCGCGCATCAGGGACCGGTCAGTTTTGTGTTCATCCTTGTGAAAGAGATTTGCTCACTTTGGCTTGAACTAATTAGCTCGCTGGATGCCAGCTTTTCCCAACTGGGCAAAAGCAAACATTTTCCACCTTTTCCTTTAATTTTTCTTAATTGAAGCAGTGAGGGACAGTAAAGGAAATAGAACCGTATGGCTGGTGACTGCGGGACGGCTCCTCGTCACCCAGGAAGTGACAGGGCGTGGGCCACTGAGAGTGTGCTGCTGGCTGCAGTGGGACCTCAGGGTCCACTTACTTGGAGTATCCCAGCAAAAGGAGTGTTAGTGGGCTAATTTTAAACATTAGTTTGATGTTTAATAGTAAAGGTAAAAGGTGGCATTCCTTGGGAAGAAGATACTGCTGGTTTCAGAGCTTAATTTAGATAGGAATCCTGATTCTCTTTATGAAAATGGAAAAAGATTTGGGCAGGTGTGGAAAGGAACTGCTGCCCTTCTCCTTTTCCTTCTGGGAATATGTCTCTGTGATGGCCTGGGAGAAATAGCGAAAGAACCACACAGACGCCCCAGACACTGCAGGGCATGTCCTCTGGGTCCACTCAAGAATCTGACTTCCGGGCCCACAGCTGTGGCTCACGCCTGTGATCCCAGTGCTTCTGGAGGCAGGACTGTTTGAGGCCTGGAGTTGGAAACCAGCCTGGGATACTAGTGGGATCCCGTCTCTATGGAGAAATAAAAATAAAAGAAGTAGCCGGCTATTGTGGTGTGAAGCTGGAGTCCTCACTACTTGGAAAGCTGAGTGAGAATGATGGCTTGAGCTCAGGAGTTCAAGGTTAGAGTTGGAGCTATGATGACACCCCTGCACTGCAGCCTGGGTGACAGAGGGAGACCTTGTCACCTAAAAAAAAATAAAATAAAATAAAAAAAAAGACTCTGGGCTCGGCGCCTGTGGCTCAAGCAGCTAAGGCGCCAGCCACGTACACCTAAGGTGGCGGGTTCGAATCCCCAGCCCGGGCCCGCCAAACAACAATGATGGCTGCAACCAAAAAATGGCCGGGCATTGTGGCGGGAGCCTGTGGTCCCAGCTACTTGGGAGGCGGAGGCAGGA
>CAUYQV010079705.1:0-20008 GCA_963574575.1 Galagoides demidoff
TCTCCTGCCTCCGCCTCCCAAGTAGCTGGGACCACAGGCACCCGCCACAACGCCCGGCCACTTTTTGGTTGCAGCCATCATTGTTGTTTGGCGGGCCCGGGCTGGAGATTCGAACCCGCCACCTTAGGTGTACGTGGTTGGCACCTAAGCTGATTGAGCCACAGGCGCGGAGCCCAAAGTCTCAATTATAATCACAATGGTGTAATGCTCATATATAAAATTCTTTTGTTGCTTATAATTCGGGTACAAAGGATTTGTAACCATGAAACTTTAGATTTACTCAATTGTAAACTTGTTAGGATTACATGGCTTGTGCCAGAACTGGTGATACAGAACAGGTGGCACCCCAGCAAGCTCAGCCCAGCTGCGCTGGAGGACTCGAGGCCTCAGCCTTGGTGTTGTTGGTGCAGTGGCAGCCGGCAGAGGAACCAGCAGGCAAGGGAGAGAGCCTCCCTCCCCCAGAGGAGGCTCCAGTAGCCAAAGGGACCGGACAACTGCTTGGGAGACACTGGCACCTTGGTGTCTCCTTCCCCTTTACACTTATGACTAGGGAACCCCCGTTTCCTATGCCTAGGTCAATTTCATGTAAGTTTCCTAGGCCTCAGTTCCTGAATGGACTATGTCCATTCATTAGTACATTCATTCACCTTGCCAGAGAAGACGGAGCTGTATCCATTCATTTCCTGGCCTCATACAGAAGGAACCCATGCACCTATATATACCACTAAACAGAGAGAGATGGAGAGAGCTTTTCTCTCCCAACTTGGGTTTTCTCTCCCTACCAGAAACTTTAGTGTTTTTGTACTCTTTTTCTGTAAATAAATTCTGTCTTGCCACTGATCTGTGGTCTGTGAATTTATTCTTCAAATCACTGAGACCAAGAACCTGAAAGTCCGGTATCATAGGCAGGAGAAGCCAGATGTCCCCATCCCCATCCCAGTGATCTTCTCATTGTACTGGGCTATTTCCAAGTACGGAGCTTACTCTCATGCCTTTTATAGGAGATAAACCAAAGCAATATTGGGCTCTATGTTTTTAAATTTTGTTTTTGTTTTTTTAATTTTATTTCGTTGCTTATTTTTTATTTCTTTCCTTTTTTTTTTTTTTTTGAGACAGAGTCCCACCCTATGCCCCTGAGCAGAGTGCAGTGGCTTGGTAGCTCACGCCGGCTTGTGGGCATTCCCCCTGCCTCAGCCTCTGGAAGAGGGATTATAGGCACTCAACATGGTGCCCGGTTGGGTTTTTCCATTTTTTTCATGAGTCGAGGTCTCACTTTCACTCAGGTGAGTCTAAAACTCCTGAGCTCAAGCAATTCTCCCTCCTCAGCCTCCCAAGGTGCTGGGATTATAGGCGTGAGCCACCATGCCCAGCAATTGGGCTCTATGTTTACAAAAAGTATACATACTAGAAATTTTGAAAAGTATGTTCAAAATTAAAGTTTGGTGACTTTCTCTTATATTTTTACTTGTCATTCACATCATTAACATAAGGCCAGATTTAAAACGAGTGCTTCTCTCTAAAACCCTGACCATGATCATGCAACACATCTTCCGGGACTAAGACCCCAACCCCACAATTTTAAACCAACAAGGTATTAAGCGCTCTTAATTTTATTATTTTTATTTTTTTCTAACTCTTTCATGTCAGAGAAAGACCTACTTGGGAGTAATTGAATGACACAGAAATTCTGCCCTAGTTCCATACACCTAACTCCTTTGCTCTTTATTGGATGTGGTAAAAGTGGGCAGAAAAAGACCTCATTACCAGCATTGGAAGTGAATTCCTATATCACTTTTTTTTTTGAGACAAGGTCCAAGTGTGTGGCCCAGGCTGGTTTAAGAGATCTTCCTACTTCAGCCTCCACAGTATGGGACTACAGGTACCTGCCACCAGGACTGGCAAATTTTTCTATTTTTAGAAGAGACAGGGTTTAGCTGTTGATTAGGTTGAACTCCTGAGTTCAAGGACCCTCCACCCTCCCACAGTCCTAGGATACATTTTATTTTATTACCTTAAAAGTTAACTTCCTCTTCTACAATAGAAAAAAAAAAAAGATCAATCTTTGCCTGCCTGGTATTTTCACAGATCCGTAGAGCAGATGTTAGTTGAGATCTACTTATCATGACCATCTTTAGCAAATCTTTTTTTAAAAATTTAAATTAAAAAATCAAGTCATTATAAGCACTATTCTTATTTGCAATCTTAGCTGTACTAAAGAAAAGAATTTTTAACAGCCAACAAGTAAAGTTTAGTGGTAGGATAAGTATAATAATTGAAGTACTTTGTAGACTTTGAAAACTTTTTTTTTTTTTTTTTTGAAACAGAGCCTCAAGCTATTGCCCTGGGTAGAGTGCTGTGGCATCACAGCTCACAGCAACCTCCAACTCCTGGGCTCAAGCGAGTCCCCTGCCTCAGCCTCCCAAGTAGCTGGGACCACAGACACCCACCACAACGCCTGGCTATTTTTTGGTTGGAGCCATCATTGTTGTTTGGTGGGTGCCAGCTGGATTTGAACCCACCACCTTAGGTGTATGTGGCTGGCGCCTTAGCCACTTGAGCCACAGGTGCCGAGCTGACTTTGAAAACTTTTTAAGAGCATGTTTTTTTTCCCCCTCAAGTTATATCACTCCAGAGGTTCAATCTAGAACCTTTCCATGGAGGCTGAATTTTCAATACCTTCATAATCTATTCTGGTTCTCAGAATAGCCTGGATTCTTCAGGGGCTTCTATTTTATGCATTATCCAACTAATCTGCTCCACGCTAAAGATTATAAAATCCATTGCTTTCCACTCATTCATCCAACAGTTATGGGTCACATCCATACCAGGATTTGGTGATAGAAAAAAACCAGCCCAGCTGGAGCAGGATCTAGACCACTGCACGCTGAACCATTTCCTTCTCTTCCTAGGTGCGCTGTGTGACGACTTTTCCAGTTCCTTTTATAATCGGGTGTGGCCATGTGGCTGAGGCGAGTGACTTGTGGCAGAGGTCATGTGTGGCACCAGCAGGCTTGGCCAATAAATCTTCCTTCTTCTTTTCAAAATGAACATGTATTGAAACTGGTTGAACCACACGATGGAATTTAGGACCCTGACTCATGCTTGGAGTTGAGCCACCCGACAATTAGGAACGTCTGTTCTGTACCTCTTAGGGGAAGAAAGAAACCTCTATTGTACTGAGCTGCTCTGATGTAGGAGTTTTATCTCCTGCGGTAGGCAACATTGCCCCCAGTGAATACTGCAAATCAAAAAAGAAAACAGATTTAAACAAAACCACTGTACAGTGCAGGGCTGTGAAAGTGGTCAGCATGCTCTGATCTGAGTACAGAGCAGGGGATATCTAAACTGAACGGGGAGGGCTAGGTGAGTGTCAAGGCAAGCTGAGCAGGGAAGCAACGTTCAAGACAGACAGAACTGTGTCTCCAAAGACCCCTCCCCCCAGCCCCAACCAGGGAAGAAAGAGTAATTTCAAAGGATTAAAAGGACTTTGGGAAGGGTTGACTTACTTGAGGAGACTGGTAGCACAGGAGCCTAGAGGGGGAAGAGGAGGAAAATAATGAAGGGTGAAGAGACAGCTGACAGGCAAGGAACAGGTGGGGAGAAGGTGTTCTGGGCAGAAAAACAACCTGAATGTACAAAGCCCAGAGTTATTGAAGAGTATTGTGGTCCCTGGAAATTAAACAGACTTGAATTAGTGTAGCTGGAATGAGGCACGAGTGGAAAATGAGGTAGGCAGGAGATGGGACTGAGTGGAAGACCTGCTCTCCCTGTCTTGATTCTGCAGACAACAAAGGACTATTGAGTAGTTTGAAGCAAAAGAATAATGGGACATTTTTTCTTTACTTTTCTCTTTCTTTTTTCTTTACCCTGGGTACAGAGCGGTGGTGTCATAGCTCACAGCAACCTCAAACTCTTGGGTTCAAATGATCCTTTCGCCTCAGTCTCCCAAGTGGCTGGGACTAGAAGCACCCACCAATATGCCCAGGTAGTTATTTTTTTTTTCTTTTTTCTATTTTTGATAGAGATGCAGTCTTGCTCTTGCTCAGGGTGATCTCAAACTCCTGAGCTCAAGCTATCCACCCACCTGGGCCTTCTGGAGTGCTGGGATTACAGGTATGACCCACAACACCCTGCCGAACATTTTTTCACTTTAGAAATACTCTTGTGGCTGAAAATCATATAGAGGACGGATTAGGGTTTATGTAATCTCAACAGAGAAGTGTTTGTTTTTTTCTGCCAAGTGTTATGTAATGTTTCCCATTGAATTCTACATCATCGTTGATTGGAGGTAACAATTCCAGGGCCTACAGATCATCAGGATATATTTGAAGAGGAATGACTGGGAGGTGGGGGGACAGGTTAGGTGCCACCAGTATTGCCCAGAACACCGATGGCCCTGAGCTAGGGCGGGTCAGAGGAGAGAGAGAAGAACGGATGAATTTTAGAAACAGACTGAACAACTCAAAGCAGGGGCTTGGGTGTACGCGACCATCAGAGATGTCTTCAGTCCTGGCTGGACAGGGAGATGGTGACTCCGTGTACCCAGGAAGGGCCTGAGCAAGGCAGAGGGAGAAGAAAAATCTGCAGAAGAAAGAAAAGTTGGTTTTCGGAATGCTGGTCCTGCGGGATAGCCCCATGAACATGTTGAGCTCTCGTTCAGGAAAACGCACAGATTCAGCTCTCAAGACCAGAAGAGGGAAAGATAGAGTGTGGAGAGTCACAGGTGCGCAGAGATCCCAGGAGAAGCTGAATGAACGTGGGAGCGGTTGTCCAGGGTGGGCGCCAAGGACGGAGGCTTAGGGGCTACTTACATTTGGGCCTGAGCCACAAAAGGACCCGGGTGGGAGGAGCACCGGAGTGGGAGGAGGATGGGAGGGAGGAGCACCGGGATGGGAGGAGGACCACCCTGGAGTGAGTGCAGGGCCGGGAGGCGCGGGAGGAACCGTTGCAGGCGGATCCAGAGGCCCCGGGCTTTGCGGAGAGTCCCACAGAGGAGGAGAGTGGAAGCCAGTGAGGGTGCACCTGCAGATCGCAAGAAATGTTAGAGGACAGATTCTCTTAGAAAGAAGAAACATTTGACAATGTCTATCAGGATTGGGTGGGTACAACTGATGAGAAGGTGTTGGATACGGGACTGGGTGGGTACAACTGATGAGAAGGTGTTGGATACGGGACAGCCTGGGGAAGAGGTGAGGCGAGCGGGTCAGTCCCGTGAGGCACGGATGAGGACTCTTCGTGGCTCAGAATCATTTTGGCAGCTTTTGGCACTGCCTCTGAGGCATCCATTCCTAACCAATGGCTCGGCAGAGGAAGTCTCTGTGCTAATCTCTCCGTGAGTTTGGAGCCAGTGCGACCCCCATAATGAAACCAAGAGACGAAGCACCCCCCGAAACACAGGTGAAGACTCAACACATGCCCATAACACTGATTGGCTGGGCCAGGCATCTTGGCTCACGCCTGTAATCCCAGCACTGGGGAAGCAGGGGTGGGTTGGGGGATCACCTGAGCTTGGGAGGGGGAAACCAGCCTGAGCAAGAGCCAGACCCCGTCTCTGCTAAAAATAGAAGAGGTTCGGGAGACTGAGGCAGGAGGATCACTTCAACTCAAGAGTTGGAAATTCGCTGTGAGCTAGGCTAATGCCCCCACTCTAACCTGGCAACAGAGGAGACCCTGTTCAAAGAAAAAAAAAAATTAAAAAACAAATAAAATTGATTTATCAACTACACTCTATTTGTCTGAAAAGGAACACAATTTCAAAAATGTGAAGTTAAGAGAATTTAATAAGGGGAAATTAATGTCAAAAGGACTGTTTTGGAAGCCAAATATCCCATTCCCTTTTTCTGTTTTCTTTAACGCCATAAAAATCTCCAATGATGTGTAATTGAGGTATAGAATAAGTATATTTCCCTTTTTTAAATTTTATTGTATAAAATCACAGCTGTGTACATTAATGCAATCATGGGGTACAATGTGCTGGTTTTATATACCATTTGAAATAGTTTCATCAAACTGGTTAACACAGCCTTCACGGCATTTTCTTAGTGAGTTAAGACATTTATATTCTGCACTTAAGTAAATTTCACATGTACCCTTATAAGATGCACCTTAGGTGTGGTCCCATCAATTACCCTCCCTGCCCCCATCCTCCTCCTTCCCTCCCATCTCTCTCCTCTTACCCCTTCTCCTAGGGCTATAGTTGGGTTATAGCTTTAATGTGAAAGCTATAAATTGGCTTCATAGTAGGGCTGAAAAATATAGAACACTTCACAAATTTGGGTGTCATCCTTGCACAGGGGCCATGCTAATCTTCTCTGTATTGCTCCAATTTCAGTATATGTGCTGCTGAAGCAAGCACAGAACAAATATATTTTCATTTGCTTCTTTGTTTTTTTGCATTAACAATGAAGAAAGCAAGGCACTTCTCAAGGAAAAGCCAATTCTTTTTAGACTATCTGTGAATATGTCACTTCATTCCTACTTTTCAACTTGTTTCTAACAACTTTTTATTTTTAAAATTCAAAATTGAAAGAAAATAAAATATTTTACTACCAGTAATTTTTTGAGTCCAACCTCAAACTCTTGGGCTCAAGTGATTGTCTCACCTCAGCCTCCCAACTACCTGGGACTCCACAATGCCCTACCATAATGCCTGGCTAGTTTTTCTATTTTTAGTAGAGAGGAGGCTTCACTCTAGCTCAGGCTATTTTAAAAATAGATTATCTGCTACCAACTTGCTTTCCAGGAATAGACATTCAATAAGATGAACTTACTGTTGTTTTAAATGCCTCAAAGAAGCAAAAGGCAACAAGGGATTTAGAGTAAGAAAATTCAAGTTCAAGTTCCAGCTTTATCTTACACTAAAATATAGGTTCCCTATTTGTACCATAGGAATAATAACTATACTTTCTTACTAAATTTTTAGGAGAAAATATCTGTAAAAGAGGCTTACATGAATATTAGTTAATTTAGATTTCTACAGTTCAAAAAAAAAGTAATAGGGAAATAGCCTTAATTAACCTCAAATAGTCTCATTTCTACAGACAATAAATACAGTACTATGCCATGTAATGACATTTTGGTCAATGACGGGCTGCATATACAACAGTGGTTCCATATGATTACAATGGAGCTGAAATATCCCCGTTGCCTATGCTGTCATCTATGCTGTCACAGCTGTCATTATTGTGACGCAGCACATTACTGTGTGTGTGGTGACAGCTACTGCACTGCTGGTTGTGTAGAAGTACAGTTGTGCAGAGCACGTAGTACTTGACTGTGTTACTGGTTTATGTATTTATTGTACTATACTTTTATCATTAAGAGTGTACCCCTACTTACCAAAAAAAAAAAGATAAATAAATTGTAAAAGGGTGTCAGATGGGTCATCTAGAAGGTATTGGCATACCTCATTTTTTAAAAAAAATTTTATTAAATCATAGCTGTAATCATGGGCTACAATGTACTCATTTTATACACAATTTAAAATATTTTCATCAACTGGTTAACAGAGCCTTCATGGCATTTTCTTAGTTACTGTGTTTAGACATTTATATTCCATGCCTAGTAAATTTCACATGTACCCTTGTAAGATGCACCATAAGGCATACCTCATTTTATTGTGCTTTGCTTTGTCGTACTTCAGAGAAATTGCATTTTTAGTAAATTGAACACTTGTGGCAACCCTACATCAAGAAAGTCTATTGGTGCCATTTTTCTAAAAGCATATGTTGAGACTTGGGCCCCCTTCCTCAGCCAGCACTCAGCAAGGAGGAGGCCACGTTCAGCTCCAGTGCCAAGGTCGTGAAGCCCAATGGCAAGAAGCCAAATGAGTTTAAGTCAGCATTTCCCAGGCCCTGCTGGAGCTGGAGATGAACTCGGACCTCAAGGCTCAGCTCTAGGAGCTGAATATAATGGCAGCCAAGGAAACTGCAGTTGGTGGTGGTTGGAAAGTTATCATAATCTTTGTTCTCGTTCCTCAACTAAAATCTTTCCAGAAAATTCAAGTCTGGTTAGTATGTGAATTGGAAAAAAAGTTCAGTGGGAAGCACGTTGCCTTCATTGCCCAGAGGAGAATTCTGCCTAAGCCAACTTGAAAAAGCCGTACAAAGAATAAGCAAAAGCGTCTCAGGAGCCACACTCTGACAGCTGTGCACCATGCCATCCTTGAGGACTTGGTCTTCAGAGTGAAATTGTGGGCAGGAGAGTCTGTGTGAAGCTGGACGGCAGTCGGCTTTTAAAGGTGCACTTAGACAAGGCCCAGCAGAACCACGTGGAGCACAAGGCTGAAACTTTTTCTGGTGTCTATGAGATGCTCTCGGGCAAGGATGTTAATTTTGAATCCCCAGAGTTTTGGGTGAAAACAAAAATGACTAAAGTATATTCACAGTTAATAATGAAATGAAATGAAATAATAAAAGCATGTGCTCATGAATGAAGAGAAAGCCAAACTGTGGATGTGATCGCCTTCCATTGGAAGAAGATGCCCTTGGGACTTTCATAGCTAGAGAGGAGAAGTCAGTGTCTAGCTTCAAAGCTTGGGCTGATTCTCTTGTTAGAGGCTAATGCAGCTGGTGACTTTAGGTTGGAGCCAGTGCTCACGTACCATTCTGAAAATCTTCTTTTTCCAGCATTCGTCCTTTCTTTCTTTGGTCTGCCACGCCATTCTCTCTCTCCGTTGCCCCCCATCTTTCTGTCTCCCACTCCCTGCTGTCTGCTCTCTCTTCTCTCCCTGACTTATCTCTTTACCCCTACTCTCTTCCCTCTCTCTAAAATAAAATAAACTTGTACTTTTATATCCTAAAAAAAAGAAGCATGCTAAATCTACTCTGCCTGTCCTCTATAAATGGAACAACAAAGCCTGGATCACAGCACATCTGTGTTTACAGCACGGTTTACAGAATATTTTAAGCCCTATTGAGAGCTACTGCTCAGGAAAAAAGATTCTTTTCATGTATTACTACTGACAGTGCAACGGGTCACCCAAGGTCTCTGATGAAAATATACAAGGAGATTAATGTCATTTCCATGCTAACATAGTATCTACTCTGAAGCCTATGGATCAAGGAGTAGCCTCAAATTTCAAATGCTACTATTTAAGAAACACATTTCATACAGTTACAGCTGCCATAGAAAGTGCTTTCTCTGATGGATCTGGGCAGAGTAAATTAAAAGCCTTCTGGAAATGATTCACCACTCTAGATGTCGTGAAAAACAGTCATGGTCGTGGGCAGAGGTCAAAGTACCAGTGTCAAGGAGCTTGGAAGAAGCTGATTCCCACCCTTATGGTGCCGTTGAGGGGTTCAAGACTCGAGCGGAGGAAGTAACTGCAGATGTGGTGAGAACAGGAAGAGGATTAGAATCAGAAGTGGAGCCTGAGCTGTGAGTGCATTGCTACAATTTCAGGCTAGAACTTCCAATGTGTGAGGAGTTGCTTCTTAGGGAGGAGCAAAGAAAGTGGTTTCTTGAGATGGAATTGACTTCTGGAGAAAAGGCTGTGAACATTGTTAAAATGGTAATAAAGGATTTAGAATTTTACATAAACTTAGCAGATAAAGCAGTGGCTTTGAGAGGTGACTCCAATTTTGAAAGAAGTTTTACTACTGTGGTTTATCAAACAGCATTACATGCTACTTGAGAAATCTTTTATGAAAGGAAGCAAACAGCTTTACAAAGATAGAGCAAACAGCTCTATCAAACAGCAGTACATGCTACTGAGAAATCTTTTATGAAAGGAAGAGTCAGTTGAGGTGGCAAACTTCACTGCTGTCTTATTTTAAGGGAATTGCTGCAGCCTTCAGCAACCACCCCCTCATCAGTCAGCGGCCATCAACCTCAGGGAAAGACCCCTCCACCAGCAGAAAGATTACAACTTGCTAAAGGCTGATGATTGGTGACATTTTTAAGCAATAAATGATTTTTAAATTAAGGTATGGACATTGGTTATTTAACTGCTTTGCTCCACAATTCACCTTGCCTCCCACATCATCTCCTTGAACACAGTTGTATTTTATGGTGCTCCCCACAGTTTTCAGCTCCCCACTTTATGCTCCAAGCATTTAGCTGACTTTCCCTTCCCATCAGTCCAATGCTGCTACCCGAGCATGTAAGATGGTCGCTTCCACCACTGGGCATCCGTGATCAGACCGGCCAGCCTATGGGGTGTGGCGTCTCATTACCAATTCAGCAGGCGGCCAGCAGTCTGTACTAATCAAGGTTATCAGTGCCCGCAGCTACAACACACTCACCCCTTGAGCCTCAGTGGTTTCCTACAACAAAGATACACGTGTTTCTCCCTCACAGTCTGCACTGATACAGACCCAGCAGCTTCCATCACTGTGCAGATACACAGCTGGGCCAGTCGTCTCCAAGTGGGAAGCCAGGGGAAGAGGGGTGGAGGGGCCGGACCGGGCGTCCCTCTCTCCTCCCGCCCTTGTCGAATTTGCAGAGCTAGTCAGGCAGCCCGGATATCACTGTAAGGGCGGCTTCTGAATGTGGAAAGCACATAGATATTTATTGGGCACTAACAGCCTCTGTCCTTTAATTCAAATCTCATCCATTTAAAAAAAAAAAACCGAGTATTTTGGAAAACGCTGGACTTTCTCTCTGTGGCGCCTATAGGACTGAGTGGTGGGAGAAGGCCACTTTCCCTCTTAGGGGGTTCCCTGAGCATGAAGGCGTGATCCTGGGTTCAGGGCTACAAGGATCCCTCCCGGAGGGCGGAGGGGGGGGCATGGTTAGGCCTCCTGGAGGTTTGTGGAAGTTGTGCTGGGACTATCAAGGCTGCTAGACTTGTCCGCTTCTTAGCTTTCCCAGAGCTAGCATCAGTTGGCCAAAGAGTCTGGGCTGCGGGTTTGATAACCTTTCACTTTTGAGGTCAAAGGGGACACTTTGGCTCAGCCCTGGGAAATTATTAGAATCAGTGCAATTCACTTAACACAGTGAGGGGAGGGGGGTTGCTTTTCTTTGGTGATCTGATTATGAGCCAGACTGGACAGGTACAAACATCCAGGAAAAAAAAAGAGAGAGATTTTTCAGGCTTGTGCATTCCTCAGAAGGAAAAACAGATCCGCAATGTGCTGCTGAGAAACGGTACCCTCGGAATAGTCCCGAGTATGAATGTGTGTGTATGCCTCACTGCGGCCAGAAAATTAAACAGGGAAGTCAGCCTGCTTGCAATTTTGCTTGGTTGGGAATTTAAATAATTTAAGATGAACCAATTTCCTTTCCAGATTGATTTGGACCCATTCTGTTACGTAGGCCAGCGCAGGATGAGCGGTTGGCCCGTGTCTGCAATCACTCTCCAAGCTGTAATAATCGTCACATTATTACCTTTCATTCACAGCAGGTTTCTCCGAGGCGCTCCAGTCCCAGAATCGTTTGGCGGGTGGAATACAGTCCTTTAATGCGCTCAGAGCACCGGTGAACAAGGGGGCCCTGACCGTGGTGAGGGTCCCCTTTCACATGGGGCAGCGCCCGGGTTGCTGTAGGGGCTGCTCATTGGCTCCCACTCACCCGGCTTCACAGCACAGAGGGGCAGCAGATAGCAACCAGTATTGCTGGCGTCCCCTGGGGGCAGCGCACACCTCCTACACCTGTGACCTGTGAGCTCCCCTTCATTCAGTAGCGATCTGGGTGTCGTTCCTGGGTAGGAGCTGAGACTTGTTCCATTCCACAAGTCATTTTTTTTTTCCTGTGCCAAACAGACTCACTCCTCTCATTCCCATTAGAAGTCAGGACTCTGCCCAGAGCTCAGATGAGCTGACGCAGGAAAGGTGGATTTCTGGTCCCTACCACACTTCACAGGTCTTTTTTATTCTTTCTTCCTTATTATATTAGTCTGCTCAGGCTCCCATAAGAAAATACCTAATCAGGTGGTTTGAATAACAAAAACGTGTTTTCTCAGTTTTGGAGGCTTAAAGTCCAAGGTGAGGTTCCAATGAGGCCTCCCCACCCCCCTACCCCCACAGCCGGCTGCCCTCTGACTATGTCCTCACCAGCCAGAGGGAGAGAAAGCTCTTTGATGTCTCTTCCCCTAAGGGCACCAATCTGCTCAGGAGGTCTTATCCTTCGATCTAATTATCTCCCAAAGGGCCCACCTGTGAATGTATTAGATGGGGAGTGAGGTCTTTGACATACGAATTTGGGGGGACACCACTCAGCCCAGGGTGCTAACATATGAATAGGAGTACTAGGAGCTTCTTAATGTTTCTCTCTGCTCCTTGCTGGACCCCTAGATCTATTATTAACAAAGATAGAATTTTAAAAATACATAAGCCAGATTACATCACTCCCAAGTTCAAAGTCCTGCAACAACTTCCCACCACTTCGTGAGACTATCCCAGAGACTGTAACGATCCACATGATTCAGACCCTTCCTTCCCACTCACTCCACTCCTGCCATTCCCGGGCAGTTCAGGGCACTTGTCCTTCAGGGCCTTTGTCATTCCTATGCCCTTGATCTAGAGAACACCTTTCTAGACCTTGACTGGCTGGCTCTCTGAGTCCATTTCACCTTCTTAATTGTCCACTTCTTGGTACACTCTTTTTCCCCAGTTCCAACCATATGTTCTAACTAATGTAAGTAGTTTCAACAAACTTCATATATGGAACTTTGTTGTTGTTTTTTTTCTATGTATATATTTGTAGAGTCTGGATCAGTGACTAATACATAGTACTAACTTAGCATTTATTACGAAAACATGAAATATTATGGACATCCCAATGTTTATATTTCCATTTATATTTCTACCCTAGTCCTCTCTTCTGATTCCCAGGTCTGCATACTCCCCTGTCTACTTGGCTCTCCTTGGTTGACTATTTCATAAATATCACAAACAAAAAGTTTTCAAAGTAGGTTAATCTACCCCATGAAACCTGTATCTTCTCTCCTGTTCCCCTTCACATAGTGATTCAAGTGAGATCTGGAATCACTTTTAATTTTTACCCTCTTCTACCTCTTTATAATAACAAAATCTTATAAATTCTTTTTTTGTTTTTCCTTTTCTTTCTTTCTTTTCTTTCCTTTTTTTTTGGAGACAGAGTCTCACCATGTTGACCAGGCCAGAGTGCAGTGGTATCAACATACAAAGTCTGACAATTCAGTTTGCAAATCATCCTAGAAAAAACACTGCTCACCTCACCGCTGATGTCACATGGTCGCTTTCAAAGTTCTCCCCTTGGGAAGTTATGCACTGACTCCAGCCCTTAGTCCACCCATCAGTGCAAAGCTATCATTTTACCTTTGCTGCCCTGAATGTCATCAAAATGTCTTCCTTACAGTATTTCTTTAGCTTCAGGTGAAGAAAAACATCACTGGGGGTCAACTCAGGGGAGTAGGGAGAGTGTTCCAGTATAGTTATTTACTGTCTAACAATTCCCTCACACACAGTATCGTGTGAGCGGGTGCATTGCCGGAATGCAAGAACCATGAGTCGTCAGCGAAAAGTTCAGATCCTTTTTATCTAACTTTTTCTCACAGCCTTTTCAGCACTTCCAAATAGTAAATTTGGTTAACTGTTTGTCCACTGGGTACAAATTCATAATAAACAATCCTTCTGATATCAAAAAAGATTAACAATATCACTTTGACTCTTGATTGTCACTGTGGGAACTCTTTTTGGTTGTGGAGAATTGGCTGGCTTCCATCTGTTTGTTGCTGCAATTCAAGCTCCGTCATTCTGGTGACAGCACACAGAAGCGTGCAGCAACAGTAAGGACGGCTACTCAGCAAGACACTGCTACATGCCGACAGGAGACAGCTGTGGGACACTGATAAACCAAGGTCACGAGCCTAACTGAGTTGTTTATACAGTGCTGCCAATGTAAGCTCCCGGTGGCAAGATTGTGAACTTGTTTGTCAGACAATGTAGCTTACAGCAACCTCCAACTTCTGGACTCAAGCAATCCTCAGCATCCTCAGTAGCTGGAGCTCCAGCTCCAGGCACACACCATCTCACTGTTTCATTTTTCTACTTTTTGTAGAGACATGGTCTCAGATTTGCTCAGGCTGGTCTCGTCTCAAACTCCTAGCCTCAAGTGATCCTCCTACCTTGGCCTTCCAAAGTGCTAGGATTACAGGTGTGAGCCACTGCACCCAGCCAAATCCCATTTGTTCTATCTCTAACATACGTCACGACTGTCTTCTTCCCATCATCTCTACTACCACTTTTGTCCAACATACCCCGCGCCTGGAGCAGGCATCTTGTAGTCTTCCTGCAGCTATCTCCCCTCATCTGCTTAATGTGCATTAGCCAGAGTGACAGTAGGTGTTTATTTTAATAACAATAGGGACCAGTATGGGGTTCTAATTCTGTGCCAATACTCTGTTGCTACTTGAAGATGACCAAACCGAATGTGAGTTTTGATCCCCTTGGAGATTAAAAGGAAAAATCTGTTCATGTAGCTATCCTATAAAAATACTTAAAAATTAATTGTCACTGCCCTTAAAATAAAATCCAACATCCTCGCCTGTGTGATGTGGCCCTGGCCCACTTCTTTAGTCCCAGCTAATGCCACTCTCCTCCTGCCTCTGGAGTTCTGGTTGCAGTGGTTCCATCTGGGATGATATTTCCTCCTTTCTTGTCCTGAATAATTCCTGCTTCTTTTGGGCTTCAGTTAAAATGTTGTCCTCAAAGACCACTCACATGAAACAACTAGTTAAAAACTGAGCCCCCCAATATACTCTTCACAGCATGTACATTTGATTTCATGATAGTTGATAGTTACAGATTCATCTGCCATGGCCTAAGAGCTGGTGGCCCTGCCCTTATATGGTAAGTTCAGAAGTCATGGTTTATATTTTTAACCATTATTTCTCTTCAAGGGCTGAGCCAAGTACTAGGTATACAGTGGCTATTCAGTAAATATTTATTTATTTATATATGTGTGTATATATATATATATATTTTTTTTTTTTTTTTGAGACAGTCTTACTATGTCACCCTTGGTAGAATGCTGTGCTATCACAGCTCACAGCAACCTCAAACTCTTGGGTTTAAGCGATTCTCTTGCCTCAGCCTCCCAAATAGCTGGGATTACAGGTGCCCGCCACAACACCTGGCTATTTTTTGGTTGCAGTTGTCATTATTGTTTAGTAGACCTGGGCTGGGCTTGAACCCACCATCTTCGGTATATGTGGCTGGCGCCCTACTCACTGAGCTACGGGCGCCTGGGTTACCAGTAAATATTTATTATTGTAGCCAAAATGAGTGGAGCACTCTCCTTTGCCCTCCAAAAATTACCCAACAGGCTTTTAACTCTGGTCCCTTGAGCAGTGTAAAGTAGAAGGCTCTACCATGTTCCTACAAGCTGTATGGAGTGCCGAGTAACAGAGAGAAGGGAGGCTTCTTTTAACTGTGGGTTTCGTTGAAATTGTTTAGTTTTCTTTTCAAGAAGAAAAGTTGTCTGTAAATAGTGAGGAAGAATCATGTTTTCCTGTAAGTAATTTACTTGCATTTGCTAACAATTTGCAAAGCACACCTTTAAAAAGTCTATTCTCTAGGGTAAACTGTCAATTTATTAATGGAGGAAATAAGATTTCGTTATTAAAGTGAAATGCTGCTACTAAAACCAGTGTGAAGACACCCGTGTCTGCCCCATTATTCACTTATTATCAGTCAAAACTACTTTGCTATATTTAACACAGGACTTTGACATAGATTTTTAAAACTCAAAATATTATTGTTTAAACAACAATTATTATTACCAACAACCACAGAAGGCCTCGCCTCTAAACTCAGGTGTTTATAATCAAAATACAAAGGACGAAGGTGAGAATCATAATAGGAGACTATTTTGGAACTCAGCTTGAGGCAGTTGGTTACAACTGACCAAACAACGTTGATAGTCAAAACAAAGAGGATACCAGTGTAGGTCAGGGGTCAGTAACCTATACAGGCCTCAAGGCCAAAGTGGCCGGTCTTCTGTTTTCTCGAAGAGACCAAGAGTTAGGGATGGCTTCATGCTTCTACATGGCTCCAAAGCAGTGACTAGGAAACATTCTGTGGTATGTGAAATCACATGAAGTAGAAGCTTCACACAGCTATGCTCACTCATCCCCACACTGTCGGGTCTCCATTTGTACTTCAATAGCAGAGTTAAGTAGTTGCAACAGACTTCCCAACCATAACCCTCAGTAATTTATTTTACATTAAAAGCTTGATATCTACACAGATACGTAAGTGAAACGTTTCACAAAGCAAGGCTGACTGACACTATGACAACGTGCTTTACTTTGCTTCATTTAAAGAATATTTTAAATGTTATTTTTTTATTCTAACCTACTAATGATTACTACTTAATGGTTTGAAAAACATGAATTTGGGTATGTTTCCTTAATTCTGGTCACATAATAAAATCACTTAGGAGTTTTTAAAAAAAATACTAGGCCCCACTCCAGGCCAGTCAAGTCACAATCTCTGGACAACTGGGCAAACAAAAACTGTCACCTTGGGGTGATCCTGTTGAGCATCCAAAGTTGAAAACTGGTTCCCTTACTGCTCAAAGCCTGGTCCTCGGAGCAGCAGGCTCTATCGTCACCTGAGGTAGAGCTCCTTAGAAATACAGAGTCTTGGTGGGGTGTGGCCTGTAATCCTAGCATTCTGGGAGACTAAGGCGTGTGGATCGCTTGAGCTCAGGAGTTCAAGAACAGCCTGACCAAGAGTAAGATCCTGTGTCTACTAAAAATAGAAAAAATTAGCCAGGTGTTGTGGTGGACGGCTGTAGTGATAGCTTCTGGGGAGGCTGAGGCAGGAGGATCCCTTAATCCCAGGAGTTTGAAATTGTTGTGAGATTTGATGATGCCAGGACACTTGACCCAGGGCAGCAGAGTCAGACTCTGTCTCAAATAAATAAATAAATAAATAAAATGCAGAATCCCAGGCCCCATGTAGACCTACAGGATCAGATTCTTCTTTTCAGTAAGATCCCTGGTTAATCCATATGAATCTACACTGGAGTGTGAGAGGAACTGATCTAAACCAGACAAAACCTGGGCTGAGCACTGCAGCATCAGGTCCCCCCCTTTGGTTGGGAGAGGCATATTAACATAACTTGCTTCTGGTTAGACTTGACTTTAGACCTACAAGGACAAAAGGATAAAATGTATCCAGAGCTAAAAATCCCATTTTCTGTATGTCAGTTTCTACCTGAAGGAGGCCAGGTTACCCTAAACAAAGAAAAGTAAGAAGGACTCAGATTTTGGCAGCATAGCAGGCGAGAGGCACTGGCCATCTAAGTGGGCCTTTCCTTCCTCTCTCCGCTACTCCAGGGGGACCCATTACACACTTTTCTCTAATCTTGACTTTCTACCTGGGCCGAGAGCCACACTGACTTCTAGGGTCAGAGCACAGGCTCTCCACTGTCATTCGATCAGAAACTTCCATGTTTTAGAAACCAAAGTCTCTGGAGCATTGCATTCCAGTGAGATCAAAGGCAGAGTTTCTGAGTTTTCTCTGGTTGGGGAGTCAGAGGCTTCCCCAGGCCTCAGTGAGTCAGAGAGTTGCCACTGAGGGTGAAATCTCCACAACCTACACAGACTCCTTGGCCACTGGAACCTTGAGTGGAAACTTTGCCCTCTGTCATTTCCTTCAGCCTCTTCTACAGTTGAAACTATTTGTGTTCTCCCAGCATTTCCCAGGCTGGGTTTACCCTCGGGAGCAATTCTGTTCGACACTGTTACCTTTTTAAGTGATGGTAAGAGACCACAATAGTAGGTTTCGCTTTGTTTTGTTTTTGTTTTTTGGTGGAAGGAAAGGATGGGAAAGCGGAGATACTGGGTTTAGAAGCAGACACTGATAGAAATTTAATCACATAACACTAGATCCAGGCAAGAATGTTAGAAACCATTTCTTACCTTCTTTTCCTTCACAGGTTCCCTACAAACAAACAAACAAATGGTAAGAAAGCCCGACCTAACTTTAAATGACATCTTGCCCTGTCTAGGGAGGTTTCCGCAGCTTCTCTCAGATGTCACTGCTCTGGAGGTCTCAGGGGTGAGAGAACACACTTCCTAGCACGGTGGTTCTCAAAGTGTGTGACCCCGACCAGGAGAATGCCCTTCACCTGGAAACTTGTTAGAAATGCACTTTCTCAGACTCCATCCCCAGCCTACTAAATCAGAAATTGTGGGAATGGGGTCCAGCTCCCTAGGTGACTCTGAGTCATGCTAAAATTTGAGGACATTTGACCTAGTCACATTAGTTATCATTTAAACTGGTCTCAAAGATACATTGACCAGCCTTAGAACACAGGGGGTTACTTCCCACACTATCTTCGAAGAAAAGTTGGGTTTACGAAAGTGAATTCTTAGCCTGATCGTAAAGACTGACTTTTTATGGCCTCTACAGCACTTTTCCAATTAGAGCTTAGAAAATTCGTATAAGGCCAGCCACTGTGGCTCATGCCTGTAATTCTAGCACTTTAGGAGGCTGATGTGGGAAGATTGCTGGAGGCCAGGAGTTCAAGACAGCCTGGGCAACAAAACAAGACCCCCCATCTCTACAAAAAATAAAAACAGGCTGTCGCAGGGGCTTATGCTTATAA
Organism: Galagoides demidoff; assembly: GCA_963574575.1. Lineage (NCBI taxonomy): Eukaryota > Metazoa > Chordata > Mammalia > Primates > Galagidae > Galagoides > Galagoides demidoff. The sequence continues at coordinate 18,541 of CAUYQV010079705.1, forward strand.
TCTTAGTACTCTGGGAAGCTGAGGTGTGTAGATCTCCTGAGCTCAGGAGTTTGAGACCAGCTTGAGAAAGAGCAAGACTCTGTCTCTATTATTATTAGAAAAAAACTCCCAGGAATTGTGGCTGGTGCCTGTAGTCCTAACTACTCCAGAAGCTGAGGTAAGAGGGTCACTTGAGCCAAAGAGTTTGAGGTTACTGTGACCTCTAATGCCACAGCACTCTACCCAGGGTGATAGAGTGAGATTCTGTCTCAAAAATAAATAAGAAAAAAAAAGTAAAAACACTAGCCCCCTGCGGTGGTGTGTGTCTGTAGTCATTCTCAACTACTTGGGAGGCTGAGGCAGGAGGATCACTTGAACCCAGGAATTTGAGGTGGCAGTGAGCTAGGCTGATGCCACTGCACTGTAGCCTGGGCAACAGTGAGGCACAGTCTCAAAACAAACAAACCAAACCTATGAACATTGCCAAGCCTCACTAATCCTCACAGTTACTCAGTGGGATGGTCTCCCGTTGTCGAAGATAATGTACTCCAACACACGTGGCTCTGTCAGAAGGAGAAGAACACGCTGCTCTCATTTGGAAGCTGAATTATGACTTCTAGTCAATAAACCATATAAATTGATCTCTATGTGGAAGGAACTGAAATGTCCCCAAACAATGTGATGTTCACCTGTGAAGATTCAGTGAATAGGAAGAGACTAGAGCCTTAGGATGAGCCACCACTCACACAAATGTAAAGACCTTCAGTGTGGAAGGTACATTTGTCCAGTGAACCATAATTATGGCCTAGCAGGGATTTCCCCAAAAAGCGAAGACTGAAACTTGCTGCCCAGTCTTCCGGAATAGCTGTGGCTCCCTAAGGAGCCCAACACACACAGGCACTTAAGTAGAGATATTTTGAGGTCACACGAATGTGCTTTAAGAATTGCTTGAAGGAACAAAAACAAAACAAGAAAACCTCAAATCAAGGGAATTGGTGGCAAATTATTTTCCACTGAGAAGCCCTTTAAAAAAACATAAAAGGGGGGCAGGTGAGAATTGAGGGGGATTGGTGAGCTCTCACCTAATGGGCACAGTGTAAGGCTGTATGGCACACCTTGGGTGCGGGAGGGACACAGCAACAGGGACTTCACTTAACACACACAAACATTGTGACCTAAGGGTTTGTACCCTCATATTAGTCTGAAATTTGAAGAAAATTATTTTGGTTGCAACCCTCGCAACACACTCACTAAATAAATAAATAAATAAAGGTAAGCTTTTTTTCTTTCATTTCAAATTAATATAGGATGAAAATTTTTAGGTTACAATGTTTTCATTTCTAAGGTAAAGTTCAAGTTGTAGCTGAGCCCTTCACCCAGGGGCCTGCTAAACACCCTCATACTGTGCACTTTAGGTGAGGTCCCGCCAATTGTCCTCCCTCCCCTCACCAGCCACCCTCTCTCCTTCCCTTCCCTTTCTCTCTTTTCT
>CAUYQV010079706.1:0-49688 GCA_963574575.1 Galagoides demidoff
GGCGGGCACCTGTGGTCCCAGCTACTTGGGAGGCGGAGGCAGGAGACTCGCTTGAGCCCAGGAGTTGGAGGTTGCTATGAGCTGTGATGCCACAGCACTCTACCCAGGGGGATAGCTTGAGGCTCCGTCTCAAAAAAAAAAAAAAAAAATTTTTTTTTTTAAATTCTCTTAAGGGGAATGTGCCTATGGCTCAAAAGGGTAGGGTGCTGGCCCTATATGCCAGAGGTGGTGGGTTCAAACCCAGCCCCTGCCAAAAAAAAAAAAAAACTTCTAAAAAAACTTAAATGTGTATAAATATACGTAATATATATGCACACACACAGGTATATATTTCCTAAAGACAGTTAAATAAGAATCTCTGGGGGCAGGATCCATGTATCTGTATTTTTTTTTTAAGTATTTTGGGTGATTTTCATATGCAACCAAGAATGAGAATCACTGACCATGATGATCACTGATACCCCTTCTGGCAAGCATCTCTAGGATTTTAAATCTTACTGAAATTTGGACAGTATATCACTCTTCAGTGATTTTTAAGTTGGTAAATTGGAGGCTATTTTCCCACACATAGCACTGGAGTTTAGAAATGGCCTAACTGGTTGGCTTGGAGAATGTTTGTTGGTGGCCAAATCATTCACCAATCTCTTTTCCTTTCCCCTCCTCCTCCCATAGAGTTCAAATCTCTGAGTGAAACATTATTATGGGCTTCTGTTGAGCTGAAAAGTAGACAAACAGAAGAGGGGGAAACGTATGGACAATTAATTGGTCATGTAAGTCCCTAATCTAGAGGAGAGCCAGCAACCACTTCTGTCCCCACTGTGAGGTTAAAAACAAAACAAAATGAAACAAAAACACTATTGTGTTTAGAGGACGTCAAGTGAGCTTTTGGAGATGTGATTGTCAATGACAAGGAAAGTGCAATAGAGTTACAATAAAACCTATTTCAGTAAAAAATTTTTGACTCAATCAATAGCCATTCGACCAATCAACAAATTATGAATTGCAAACATATTTCACCCAGGAAGTGTTTAATGACACTTTGTAGCTGACGAGCACAATGTATGAGACATAGAGTCTGCTCAAATTTACTAACAAAATATGACATTTCTGTGGCCAAAGGACTTAGAATGTGATCAGGGAGATAAAACCTAACATGCACAGAGATAGACCATAATACCCTTCTTAACTGCATGGTAAAGACCATAAACGCAAGAGAAGCAGCCTGACCTTGAATTTCAAGTGAGAGATGTTTTTATTTGTTTGTTCATTGTTTGGGATTCATTGAAGGTACAAGATAAAGTCCCTCTTACAATTGTGTCCCTCCCCCAAGAGGTGTGCCATATACTGAGATGTTTTGGGAGCCATCTGTGTCACTATTCAGGAATATAAGCAATGAGATGTGTGAGGTTCCCTAAGAAGTTGTTTTGATCATGGAAACATGAACTTTGCTTTTAGATCAAGCTAGGATTTTCTTTCAGGCAATTACTGATCAGGCTCTTTTCTGATGAGTCAATAACCAACACATAACTGAGGTTGGTCCAATGTGGATCTTGATTTCCCAGGCCACAGATACAAGGAAACATGAGGTCACAGCACCAAAAGCTGGAGCTCTTGGGTTCAAAAACAATAGACCCCTTGGCGCCGGGCTGTGCTAGGCCTGGGTCAGGAGGTTTTGAGTCATTTGTTTATTGATTAACAGTGTGTAAGTACAGTATGATCTATATAAGTTTTAGTAAAATAAAGAATTTTGCTGGCTTGCCAGAGAGAGCTTCCAGTCCCTTATTCTTTTTGACATTTCTATTCGGATCCTAGCTCTGCTTCCATGCCACATCACACACCCCCCTACACCTGACCATCACACAACATGCAGCATGAAGGAAGGTGTTGGTGTTCTTTGAAATCTGAATTATATAACTTCAAACCTCAAAGAGAAATATATTTCTCCTCCCACTGAATTCAATTGCTTTAGGAGTGGTCTGATTTTTCAAAAATTGATTTTTGGTAGAACTGAAGAGTCCATTTAACATTTGGGCTGTCTTAATAATAGAAGCCCAGGGATGCTATGAAGCTGTATTTTGAGCCAGTGCAAAGCCCCAAAAATACAACATTGGGGATGACCTCACTCAGCCCTGGAAGAGCTCACTTGCTAGGGGAGCCGCCACCTGCAGGACAGGGTGCTAAGGAAGACTGGGCCTTGAAGGACTTCAGGGTGTGTGTCTGCTATCATTTTATGATAGGAGGAACCCCTCCATGGTGTTCACTGGCCCTCAGCAGAAATAAATGCTTATTATATTTTTATGAATATAGTATTTATTTATGTATCTCTGAGTTACAGCAGAGTGCTCATAACACAAAATTGATCATCTGAAACACTCATAAATGACAGTTCAGGGGCCTTTGGTACATTCACATGGTTGTGCAATCGTCACCACCGTCCAGCCGCAGAACTCTTTTCATCTTGCAAAAGAGAAACTCTGTACCCAGTAAACGATGACTCCCCATGTCCCCTGTCCCTGGCCACCAGCAACCACCATTCTACTTTGTCTCCCTGAGTTTGACTCCCCCAGATAGCCCTTATACATGGAGTCATTCTGTATTTTTTCCTTTTGTGATTAACTTATTTTGGTCAGCATAATGTCCTTTAGGTAGAGATTTTTTTTTTTTTCTAAAGACCTAATATTGCCAAGTGTCTCATACTATGATTTCCTCCCTCTAGCTGAGTGTCACAGGGGATTTACACATCTCTGGGAAAGTCACTTCTAAAAGGAGATGATTTGGTGTCACTTTGTACATAGTAGAAGAAAATCAGCATCATTCATTCATGGAGGCTGTAGACCCACCATGGCCTCTCTGAGCCCTGGAATGCGCAGCCCTGCTCCTAACGACTGTCCTGGGGGGTCCTGCAGCTCCTCCCCAAGGGGACCCTGAGAGGAGGCTGCCGCCTGACTCAGAGCTGCCGCCAGCCCCCAGCCCACACGGGCTCTGGGCCTGATTACGGGTGTGTATCACCATCTGGTGTGTGGGTTTAGCAGCAAGAATGGGAGAATGAGGCTACCCGTGTCACATGTTGCTATTATTTTATTCAACACGTGTTCTATGGACAGCTCTACACCAAGCGCAGCCTCAAACCTGGAATTAGTCCATATACTCCCTGCCAGGGCTTCAGGGGATGCTTCTGCCAAACTTGCTTTGGGCGCTTCCTCCCAATCTACTGAAAATCAGCTTCCTTTCCTAAAACCCTTTAACTACAGGGTCTTGATTGTTTAAAGACTTAAATGCTGTGCTTTAAAATTTTTTTTTTTTATATTAAGTAAATGCCGTTTCACTAAGAGTCTCTAGGCAAACTTCTCCACACTTCATTAAGTTTCTATCTTGAAGGGAAATATATCTCTCCGCATTCCCTGTTAAGAGTGCAGGCAATGCAGCAGCTAATTCCACTCACTATTTCCCTGACTGTTTCTATTTAACAACACAGTAATTTTTAGCTGAAGCTTCCTTTGTGGCTTTCATCACGATCTATATATTAGACCTGAGTAAACAGAAACATGGGTGTTTTTCACAGGCAGGCTGCTTCCCAGGTACATTCTTTTACCGTACGCCTTCCAATATTGCAATCTTTTAACAGAAACATTGTAAGTGGTTACATTCTTTGCCAATGACCATAATAGACATAATACCTGCCTTTGTCACATGCCTTTTAAAAGCCTCTCTAATTCCTCCCTGGGCTTCAGGAACTACTGGAGTTGTTCATGTGCCTCCTCCCTCCAGGCTCCAGGGAGGCTAGTTCCATTTCTACAGTAAAGCGCCTCAACCTGCACTAAGGAGTACCAGCTTCTCGGGCAGGCACATAAGCTCATGCACCTACTGCTGCCCTGCTGGGCGCAAAAGCAAATGGAATTCCCCTTCTCTTCCCTTTAAGTAATATTCCTCCCCTCTTGGTAGGTTTGCCTGTATAATCTATTCCCCCAAACTGGGGAATAGAACTGGTCTGCAGAGAGAGCAGCTACCAGAATTCAGACTCCGCACAGCTCCGTGAGTGCCCACTACGCACCCCTGCCTGAGAGGCCTATCTCTTACCATTTTATCTTCATAGAGAACCTGGGTGTCAGTGCTAACCTTTCCCATTTGATGCCTGAGGAAACTGAAGCCCAGATAAATAGTAAGGGATAGAGTTTAGATTCAAACCCAGGTCTTCTGCCTCCTTAAGTCAGCATGTGACTTAAAAGCAGACAAGCCTCCATCTCTACAACATATAGAAAAATTAGCCAGGTGTGGTGTCATGCACCTGGAGTCTCAGCTACTCAGGAGGCTAAGGCAGGAGGGTTGCTTGAGCCCAGGAGTTTGAGGTTGCTATGAGCTATGATGACATCACAGTACTCTAGCTGGAGTAACTTTTCAGCTAATTAAAATTTGGCCCATCAAAGCTGGAAATACAGCTTTCTCCACACTCTGCTTTGTTCCCTTAGCACCCAAGCAAGCACAGGCAACAGAAAACATTACCCCCAGACAGACCTGTGGCTGGCTATTAGCACACGTGCACATCTCGATTCTAGCTCAAAATCAGGTTGTCTGACTTAAAGGAGGCCCCCTCTCTGACACTCCTGCTATTGCTTTATCTGTAGAACTTTTTCAAGAAAACATATATATGCCTATCCCAGGAATAGCTTCCATTTGCTAGCACTAACCCCTGCAGCTGGCATAGGGATGGAGGGATCACCAGAGACTGCCACCAAAGGGCAGGTCTCAGGGTAGACTGTGAAGAGTCCACTCCTGCCAGGAACTTACACCATGGGACAGCACATTTTTAGGAAATTCTACTCTCATGTTTTCTGCTGTCCATTAGGCAAGGTTTAATAATATGGTCTGGAAACACAGGTGCGAAGAAGGTTTGGGAAGTTAAACTGTGTGCAAATTAAGACTGTAACTTGTGCTATAATTACTCTAAAGTTGATATCTTTTTCAAAAATAATAACACACAGTAAAGTAAGCAAATTCTAGGTGAATTCACTACAGTCTGAGTAAAAGATAATGTTACTAAGTCTATAAAAGGGTATATATCAAAGGCTGGCATATAGGTTACAAAGAAATGCAAACATGAATAAATGAACGGTGGTTTTAGGATCTTGCCAAAACCAAGGGTGACGGGCCTTTTCTGGATTAGGCCTGACTTTGAATCTTTATGATAGTGATGGGGAATTTCAGGTGAAAGAATTAGACAATCGTTGAAAGCTTCTACTGCTCCTTTATTCTCTGCTAAGCTGGTATTACCGACCTTTGCATGGCATCGGCACTTGATTCCAACCTCTGGTAGTGTGGTTTCTTTCCCCTTCCTCCTCTTACCCTCCTCCAATGTCTGGGGACTCAGTGGCCCCTCTGTTTTGTATTTGTATAGGGAAAAACACGGAAGGTATGTCTTAAAGATGTAGCCACTCTCAGGAGGTGCCACTGGAAACTGATTCAGACCAGAAGGGCACTGGGAACACTATTGTCGCCTCTCCCTCCTCCAGCCCCTCTCTCCTCTTCCTCTTCCTCCTTCTCTTCTTCTTCCTCTCTTTATTCTATACATGCTTTAATTTAGAAAGTAATTTGTTACTCTGCTGTTTAAAAAATATGATATGGATTGAATCTCCTTATTCGTCCTGGAGATGAATTTCTGTGTTCGTCTTCTGCACGGCCATTTATTCTCTAAGTGGTGTGATGATACGATGATTATCTACGGCAGATTGGAGACACCCTTTAAGTTTTATGTCTCCCACATCTTCATATAACCCTTTTATGTGTAAATCTTTTTGTGTGTGCAATGATGGATAATTGTATACATTAATGTGAACTGCTGTGCTAGGTTTGATCCAGAGAAAGTTCATAGATTGGGTTTTGGCATGTAAAAGCACTTCAGCTTTTGTTTCATATCAATGAAACTGTTTCTTTAAATTAGCTCACTAGAAATACGTCTTATTAGAATAATGAATATATATAAGGTATGCAGAACAAGAAAATATTCCGGAATCAATTGTTTCATGATTTCTATTAGTACATAACTTCAGTGGTTCGTTTCAAAACATGGCAGTATTTTCTCCATATGTTTCTATTTTAAAGTGACCTTTACTGTTAAAATATTGTGTTGGATCTACATGGTGCCAAGTAACCAGAAGACAAATACAAAATTCTATCATGTAAATATTTACAGACATACCTTCAGTATGATGAGCCTTGGCTCCAAAAAAATTGTTGATAAGCTCTGCCCTCACCGATAATTGTTCGTTCCTTTTAGAGAGGTACACAGTCTGTCAAAGCAAGTAAATTATTTCTAGGCTGTAAATAAATTGAATGGGGCAAATGCTTTTTTATGTCACAATTAGAAAAGATGACATTTTCATTACGGAAAGAAGGAAGGTCTTTTTAAAATATTTTTCTTATCTTTTTTTTTAAGAGACAGAGTCTCACTTTATCACCCTCAGTAGAGTGCTGTAGCGTCACAGCTCACAGCAACCTAAACTCCTGGGCTTAGGTGATTCTCTTGCCTCAGCCTCCCAAGTAGCTGCGACTACAGGCACCCACCACAACACCTGGCTATTTTTTGTTACAGTTCAGCTGGAGCGGGGTTTGAACCTGCCAGCCTCGATATATGAGGCCTGTGTCCTACCCACTGAGCCACAGGCGCCACCCTTAAAATCTTCTTCTTAAACAGAAAAAGCATTGGCCCAGATTTAAGGTTTTTTTCCTGTTCTAATATTGTATAATTTATTTCATTTTGAGATTTTAATTTTCAAAATGCACAATTAGTTAAAAAGTCATATCTTTGTCACATAAATTTCATCCTAAATGTGGTAGCTAGCATATAACTTTATAATAGTTCACTACTAATATAGTATTAGATTTTAATAGCTAGTTAAATAATTTGAGCAAAATTGTTTGCCAGTCTAAATGCTAATTATTCTTGGAAATGTCAGAGTGGTCAAAATTGGTTCTATGTCAACCATGACATGTGGAATCATGTTTGTAAAACCTTATTCTTACCAAACAGCAGTATTGGTACTGGCATAAGGACAGACAATACCGATCAGTGGAATAGAACTGAGAGTCTAGAATAAATCCACATGTCTATAGCCAACTGATTTTCAACAATAGTGCAAGAACAGTCAATGAAGATGAACATTCAACAAATGATGATGGGACAACTGGACAACCACATGCAAAAGAAATGAAGTTGGATCCCAACCTCATCCCATATACAAAAATTAACCTCAAATAGATCAAAGATCTACTCTTAAGAGCAAAAACTGTAAAACTCATAGAAAAAAATATATAGGAGTAACCTTGTATTTGTGAGCTTAGATTTGACAATGGACTTTTAGGTATCACAACAATATCATAAACAACCCAAAAAGTAGATAAAGTAAACTTCATTAAAACTAAAAACTTTTGTGCTTCAAAGAACCCTATCAAAGAAGTGAGAAGACAACACAGAAAATGGGAGAAAATATTTGCAAATCATCTATTTTGTAAGAGACTTGAGTCTTGGTACTCAATGTAAATGTAAAGTACTAAATAGTCCAATTAAAAAACAGAAAAAGAACATGAATAGACATTTCCCTGAGGAAGATGTGCGAATGGCCAATAAGCACACGAGGAAATGACCAACACTGTCAGCCCTCTCAGATACGCACATCAAAACCACAGTGAGACATCACTTCACCCCCACTAAGATAGCTACAATCAAAAGTGCAGATAACAAATATGACAAGGATATGGAGAAATTGGAATTTTCATACACTGGGTGCAGCTACTTTGGAAAACAATCTGACAGTTTCTCAATCAGTTAAACAAGAACTAACTACATGATTCAGCAAATTCTAATTCTAGTTATATACTGAAGAGAAATGAAAACATATGTCCACACAAAATCTTGTATCCAAATGGTTATAGCATCATTATTTGTAATAGCGACAAGTTATAAACAACCCAAATGTTCATCAACTGATGAATGGATTAAGAAAATATGGTATGTCCATACAGGGGAACATTTTGTGGCCATACAAAAAGAATGAGGTAGGATACGTGCTTACATGGGTGAAGTTTGAAAACATGAGAAGAAACCACTTACAAAAGACCACATATTACATGATTCCATTTAATGAAAGTGGATTAGTGGCTGCCTGGTGTAGGCAAAATGGGAGTGTGGAAGGGGGTCTTAGCTAAAAGGTGTGGGGCTTTTTTTAGAGGTGATGAAAATGTTCTAAAATTGTGGGGATGGTTTCACATATTTGTGAATATTTTGAAAACTATTGAATTGTACGCTTTAAATGCAGAAGTTTTATATTATAGTGAATTATTTCTCAATAAAGCTACTAAAAATGGGCGACAAAATCTTATTCTTTAAACACTAAGGAGGAAGCTATTGTAGTTTCTATGCTATAGTGGGTGGTTTATAGATGAGACTGGCAAAAGGCCAGGGCTTCTCCCCTGGGTTTGAATGTTTCCTTTTGTGGCTACAAAGATATGAATCACTAGTGGGTCCCCATTGCCCTGTAGGATGGAATCTGCTCTGGAAACACTGGCTCTTGGAACCAAACCATTTCAGATCTCATAAAACTCAGTTTACTTTAGGCTTCATTTTATGTTTAATTAAAGTTAAAAATATTGGGGGCGACACTTGTGGCTTCAGGAGTAGGGAGGGCACTGGCCTCATATACCGGGTGTGGCAGGTTCAAGCCTGGCCCCAGCCAAAAACTGCAAAAAAAAAAAAAAAAGTTAAAAATATTGGAAATTTAAGAAATCTCCTTTGCAATTTTTCCTTAATGAGTAGAAACAAGAATGCCATTTAACATGTTCTAATGCATTTTTAGCAAAATAATAATTTAATACAAGTAAATAACCAAAGAGAATTTTTAGATGTTGATAGAAATTGGTTAGCCTGCCTTAGGAAGTTTCTGCTGATAGAGTCAGTAGAGAAGTGGTTAATAAATTACCTTTCTTCATCTGTAACACAGGTATAATTATAGATGGGCACATTTAATATATAGCAGTCACTCTAAATGCTTATCATCACTATTTTAAATTAGGCATTCATCTATTGGCCTAATAAGCATGCTGTTGGGGGAACACATATGACCAGTCATTCGTTCTGGCCCTCTTTTTCCTTTTTAAGTTCCACAGAAGATTTATCATTGAGTTCCCCATTTACACCCAGGAAATTGGTTCACTTGTAATTACAGCCGTCATGACGTTTCCCTGAACATGAGCAGAAACCCAACTGGGTCCACACGCTCCCTTCAATCCAGAACTATATATTCCACATCGTCTGGGTGTGACTTAACATCATAATTGCTCAAACTGCATTTTCTTAAGTGTGAAAAATAAATGCCTTCCTTATGTCCTTACTAATAAAAAACCATTAAACATCTTGCGTCTGCTTAATCTTTAGTCAACAAATATATATATGGAATGCTAGATTGATAGACCCTCTTACCTTTCAACCTCTATTCTCAACATGTACCATTTCTTTTTAGAAAATGAACATTTTCACCAAGGTAGTGAGCAGCTTTTCTGTAGGCTGTAATTAAGTCCTTCAAATCTGGAAAATGAGAGTTTGGAGATGTGTACAGACCTTGGCACTTAGATGACAAATGATTTACAAGTCTATCTTGCTCCCATTTATAAAGCTTGGCTGTACAGTGCAAATCTTGTCAAAAATCTGTTCCGTGATTAAAGATTTATTATGTGCTCTCCAATGTCCTATCCATTTTTGAGAACTCACAAAAGAATTGGTCACTGACCTCCTGGAGATTATAATCCCCTAAATCAAAAACAAATATCATGAGCTCAATTTCTTTTGCTACTTTCTCATTATAATGGAGACATCTGAGTTTCATGGGAAGCATACCATGGTGTAGAAAGTAGAATGCAGAAAATAAGGCTATTAGGTTAGAATGAAGAATTTACCATTTGCTGATTATAGAAATTCTACTCTCTAGAGTAGAACTATTACATGGTTATGACACGGCCAATTATCTGACCAAATATGAAGCTTATTAGTTTTCCATAAAACCAGGTACTCTCTTTGACAGTAGTCACATTAAAGATATCCATATAGTCTAGTACAAGTGTCCTTGTGATAAAAGGATTGTTTTTCTTCTGGGTAGATGCCCAGCAATGGGATTGCAGGATCAAATGGGAAGTCTAGCTTGAGTTCTTTGAGGGTTCCCCACAATGCCTTCCAAAAAAGTTGTATTGGTTTGCAGTCCCACCAGTAGTGTAAAAGTGTTCCCTTCTCTCCACATCCACACCAGCATCTGCGGTTTTGAGATTTTGTGATGAGAGCCATTCCCACTGGGGTTAGATGATATCTCAGGGTGGTTTTGATTTGCATTTCTCTAATTATTAGGGATGCTGAGCATTTTTTTCATATGTTTATTAGCCATTCATCTGTCTTCTTTAGAGAAGGTTCTATTCATCTCTCTTGCCTAGTGATCTAAGGGATTATTGGCTTTGTTTATGTTTATTAGAGTTCCTAGTTATCAAGCTTTTGTCTGAGTCAAAATATGCAAATATTCTCTCCACATGTGTATTTACAATTGCCAAAATGTGGTAACAGCCTAAATGCCCACTAACTCAGGAATGGATTAACAAGCTGTGGTGTAGGTGTACCATGGAATACTACTCAGCCACTAAAAAAGACGGAGACTTCATATCCTTTGTATTAACCTGGATGGATGTGGAACACATTATTCTTAGTAAAGCATCACAAAGATGGAGAAATAAGAATCCTATGTACTCAATTCTGATATGAGGTCAATTAAGGTCATAGTACACAGTGGGGGGTCAGAGATGGGAAGAGCCAAGAAAGGGAAGGGGGGGGGTCAAGGGATGTGGTGCACCTTTTGAGGGTAGGTCACAAACATAAGACGGTCCTTATCTAACAAAAGCAATTAATGTAACCTGCTTCCATGCACCCTCAATGAATCCCCAACAATGAATAAATATATAAATAAATCAGATTTTACTAAAAAAGAAAAAAAAAAGAATATCCATATTCCTTTACAACTAATGGTCAAAAATCTTTCCTATGATTTTTATTATGTAAAAAATGGTTTCATGTTGCCAAATACTAAGACATCACTTGAGCTCTAGAATTGTCCCTTCCTAAACAGTGTGAGAACACAGCCTCATATAAATCCAAGTCTACCCAAGCATATATTTTACTCATGCAGAGCTCAGACAAAGGTGGTTAATTTTTCATGCTATCAGTTATCTTTGGAGAACAAAGACTGCATAAGCATTACCCTTTAGAGATCTTATAGTTAAGATACATATTGCTTCATAAATCAACAAAGCAATGTACCAAAATCTTCTAGCAAGTCCACCAAAATATCAAAAAAAAAAGGAATACCAATTCCCTTTCCCTTCCTTAATATATTTTATATTCAAGCAAAAACCAGGAGAATATGAGAAAGCAAGAACAAAAAGCTGCTGAATATATGTCGTTGTTAAGATGACAGGTCTTAACATGAGTGATAGAGCCAGTGCATCAGAGTGTTAAACAAGTGACTTTTTTCTTCCACTTTTGTTTTTATTATACTTTGATTTTACAAAATCAGAATCATGCTTGTCCATAACTAAATTCTCTATTTTACTCAAAATTTTATTGTAACTTGGCCCTTGTCCCACGTTATTAAATATTCTCTGAAAATATTTTAGTGGTTACATGATAATTATATTTTATTAGCACATTTTTAATTAAATATTTTTGGACCCACTACTGTTAGGAATGTTGTTGTTTCCATTCAGGGCAACTATAAATAACAGTGCAGTGAATATCATTGTACATACATTTTTAACTATTTCTTTGCTGTAACTGGTATACAGTACAAGCTAATAAAAAACTTGTGACATTTTCACACATGTATACACTGACATGGCTGTCACTGCAGTCAAGATAATGACTCACCTGTCAACCTATAAAGCTCTCTCATGCCCCTTAGTAATCCCTCCTTGCTCTCACCCCCCATCTTCAGAAAGCATTGAACTTCTTTTTACCACTATAGATTAGTTTGAAGTTTTTAGAATTCTGTAAAATGGAACCATATAATGTGTACTCTTTTTATCTAGCTTCTTTCATTCAACATAATTATTTTGGGATTCATGTATGTTGTTTTATGTATAAAGAGTTCATTTCTTTTTATTGTTCTTTTTCTTTGTATATGGATTGCAAATTATTCCATTACCATTTATTGAAAAACTAATCATTTTCTACTAAATTTCTTTTGGGACTCTGCAAAAATTGGCTAACCATATATGTGTGGGTCCAGAATTTCTAGTCTCACTATTCTGTTCCACTGATTCATTTGTCTGTCTTGATGGCAACACCATGGTGTGTTGGTTACTGTTGCTTTAGAATACATCCCAATATCAGGTAGGATTAGTCCCTCAATTTTACTCCTTTGGGAGTTATTTTTTTGAGGGGGGCTATTCCAGGCCCCCTTGAGTTTCCATATGAAGTTTATAATCAGCTTGTTAATTTCAACAACAAAAAAAGCCTACTGGGATCTGGATTGAGATTGTGTTTAATGTGTATATATATATATATATATCTCAATTTGGGGATAATTGACATCTTAATAATAGTAAGTCTTCCGATCCACTAACGTAGTATATCTTTCCACATATTTAGATGTCTAATTTCTTTCAGCAGTATTTTATAGACCTCAGTATGTAGGTCTTACATAGGTTTTATCAGATTTGTCCCTAATTATTTCATATTTTTCAATGCTATCTTAAATGGAATTGCATTTAATTTCTGATTGCTTATTGCTGGGATATAGGAACACCCATTAATTCTTACAATTTACACTTGTATTCCACAAAACTTTGCCAAACTGATTATTGTTAATAATACTTCTTAAATAAATTTCATAGGATTTTCTACATAGACAATCATGTCATTGTAAATCAAGACAATTTTATTTCTTCCTTTCCAATCATTTCAAAAATTCTTTTTTTGCAGTTTTTGGCCAGGGCTGGGTTTGAACCTGCCACCTCCGGCATATGGGCCTGGCCTCCTATACCTTTGAGCCATAGGCACTGCCCCATTTCAAAAATCCTTCAAAAAATGTCATTTCTTTTTCTTTTCTTATTGTATTGGTTGAGCTTCCAGTAAAATGCTGTTTGGAAGTGGTGAAAATGGACACTCTTGCCTTTTCCATCTTATAGGAAAAACATTTAGTCTCTCTTTCATCATTAGGTATGAAGATAAATGGAAGGTTTTTGTTTTCAGGTTGAGAACTTCCTCTTCTATTCATAATTTACTGTGAGTTTTTATAGGGAATCCATGTTAGATTTTTGTCAAATACTTTCCTGGTATCTATTGAAATGGTCATGTTTTTCATTTTAGTCTGTTAATATGGTGAATTGTATTGACTGGCTTTCTAATGTAAAGATAACTTTCTGTTCCTGAGATAAACCCCACTTATTATGAAGCATTATCTTATTTATGTAATGTTAGATTCAATTTGTTAAATTTTTGTTAAGCACTTTTGCATTAAGTTTAATGACAAATATTAGTGTATAGATTTCTTTTCTTATGATGCCTTTGGTTTTGGTATCGGGAAAATGCTGGCCTGCCAGACTATAATACTTTAAAAACTTCATAGAATTAGTATTATATCTTCCTAAAGTATTAAGTTAGATATGCCAGAGATGCCACCTGAGCCTCGAGTTCTCTTTGTGGAAAGATTTTACCTTTAAATTCCATTTATTTAATAGATGTAGGATTATTTAGGCTATTTATTCCTTCTCAAATGAACTTGTATAATTTGTGTCTTTCAAAGAATTCATCACTGTCATCTAAGTTCTCAAATTTATTGGCATACAGTTCTCACTATGTCACCCTTGATAGAGTGCTGTAGCATCACAGCTCACAGCAACCTCAAACTCTTAGACTTAAGCAATTCTCTTGCCTCACCCTCCCAAGTAGCTGGGACTACAGATGCCCACCACAATGCCTGACTATTTGGGACGGGTGAGGTTGTTGTTGTTATCATTGTTGTTTAGCAGGCCCGGGCCCGGTTTGAACCCGCCAGCCCTGGTATATGTGGCCAGCACCCTAACCACTGAGCAACAGGTTCCGAGCCTCACCAATTTCTTACTGATGGAAATTGGTCATCTACAGTTTTTTCCATTACAAATAATACTATAATTAATGAATTTGGTGTTCACATTCATATATTGAAGTGAACTTCCATCAGTATATTTGTATAGTCAATTTCATCCTTCAAAGGATAGATGCAATTCAGATTTTTATAGATGAGAACAAATTGCTCTCCAGAAGGGTTTTCAAATTTAGACTTCCACCAGTAGGGTACAAGAGGATGTTTTCCTCCATCCTTTTACCAGGACTGAATAAAATTTGTTCAACTTCCTTTTTCATTTTTTGCCAAGTTGTTAGCTATCTCATGTTTGTTACTCTTTTCTTTTCTTATAAGCATCTTTTGTATGTTTATCAGCCATTTGTATTTTTGTACCATCAGCTGCATGATCCTATCTTTGTCCATTTTTCTGTGGATTTGCTTACTTTTTCAATTTATCTGAATGAGCTCTTTGTGAATCAAGAAAATTAGCCTATCCGTATGTCAAAAGTTTCTAATCATTGAAAAAATAAATTATTTTCTTTCCTTCATCTTAACAGATGGAATTCTTAAG
The DNA here is from genome assembly GCA_963574575.1 of Galagoides demidoff. Classification (NCBI taxonomy): domain Eukaryota; kingdom Metazoa; phylum Chordata; class Mammalia; order Primates; family Galagidae; genus Galagoides; species Galagoides demidoff. Next base: position 14,698 of record CAUYQV010079706.1, read on the forward strand.
CCCTTTTATACCAGGAATTTCAGTCTAATTCTGTTTAGAAATGAGATATAGGAGATAACAAAGGCCAAACTGGCACCAGCTTTAAAGGCTAAGTGAAGAGTGAAAAGGCAGCACGATGTTCCCAAGGGAAATTCCAGAGATGCTGGCTGGCGAAGAAACCAACCATTCATGACTGTAATCTGCACAAACCTGGCACACCAGGAGTCAAAAAGCTGACTCCTTCATGGAGCTCTTCAATATCTTTCCTAATCCTGAATCGTCCAAATTTTAAGTGATGCTGATGACAAAGTTTAAGTTCCATTTTGAGCATCTCAGCAGCACTGTGAAATAGTATTAAGCAACTCTTCAAGTTTAAATGATATCAACAAGTATACTAGAAGACAAGTCACAGTCCACAAAGACAAAAAACATGATTCAAAAAGGCCGTATGGTTAGGGTCACTGGACGTGGATTCCAGATGTGCCTGTCATCCCCTTGCTGTGTCACCGTAGGCTCTCTGTGGCTCAATTTTCTCACTTATAAAATGAAAACAGTAATAAACTTTTCTACCTATCCAGTAAGTTGTTTTGCTAACTGAAAGAACTTACAGTAAAGTATTTTGCAAACCATATAGCACTCTCAATTACTTTAATCCTTGGAAAGTCTGATATTATATCTGTAGATTACTTTCGGCAATGTTCTGTTGGCTCTCTGATTGTTCTTCAGCCTGTGAAAGGTTTGGTGCTGATTGTAAAATCTAAGATAAGAATTTTTCGTGAAATGGGTATAAACATCATCTTAATTTCATTTTACTTCTTTCTTATTTGAGCAATTCATGACATACTTTGATTAAATGTGCACGTTAGCCTCCTCTATGATCATGTTCAATCCATGTCTTCAAATATGAGAATGATTAGAATCGGAATTACCAGCAAATCCAAAGTAATCCTTTGCAAAAATGATTTATCTCTTATGGGAAAATTCAAGGTGTGTAAAGTTAAGACTAAAAAGAACACTGTTTGATAGATTCTTGTATGAATACTTCTAAAATGTTCCTAACCTCACTTCTAAACATTTAGGGAAAGTTTTTTTTGTCTTTCAAAAGTTTACAAAGGCTTTTGTAGTCCCCAAATCTACCTCCTATCTGCAGAAGTTTACCTTGAAGCTGAGAAGTTTGATCCACTTCAGGGATGTGAAACTTTGTTACAAACCATTAACCTTGCCATCAAAGAGGGCATTATTAGTTAAATACAAATGGTCAGTGTTGTTGAAATTGGTTCTGATCTGAGAAGCAGACCTCATTCTGGAGTTTTTACATAGCATTAAAGCTCAAGTTACAATTTCTAAAAGAATTCTTTTCTTTAAAAGATGATAAGGTGGGTTGATTATACCAGGGCATACTGTTCAACACGTAGGGACTCCTCTAAAACGTGTCTGCTCTTTAATCTCTTACACCCACACACCACACACCCCTCCCCACACACATACACACTCAGATGTTTCCATGTGGTTCCTGCTTCCTGGATAAAGCCTCAAGCATGAGAAAATAAAGGGAGTTTCTGATAGGCTGGCAGGTTATTTTCTTAGGAACCTTCTCTTCTTGGTCTCTCTTTTCTCAGATCAGATTTGCCCTTTTTGGCCTTTATACTGCTTGGCCTCATCTCATGATGGGAGCAGTAGACCTTTATCTTCCCAGAATAAATACAAATTGGGATATTCCTAGATAAGTAGTTTGATTTTGGTCTTGCCTTGTGCATGACCACTTTTGATTCTTAACTTTCAGTAGCCTGGCTCCCATTTTTACTTTTCTTTTTTTTTTTCTTTCTTTCTTTTTTTTTTTGTAGAGACAGAGTTTCACTTTATGGCCCTCGGTAGAGTGCTGTGGCATCCTGTGGCATCACACAACTCACAGCAACCTCTAACTCCTGGGCTTAGGCGATTCTCTTGCCTCAGCCTCCCAAGTAGTTGGGACTACAGGCATCCGCCACAACACCCTTTTTTGTTGCAGTTTGGCTGGGCCTGGGTTTGAACCCGCCACCCTCGGTATATGGGCCCAGCGCCCTACCACAGGCACCACCCAGGGCTCCCATTTTTAGAATATTCTTTTCTCCAGCTGCGTTTGAACATAAGTCAGCTCTAGCCACTGTAAGTACTCAGCGTTAACAGAAGGATCTACACTCCATTATAACTCATTGTGCACATGGTTTGAGTGGATTCAGTATGTATTTCGTCATCTTAACTGCAGTTATTGCTGTCATGAAAGTCATTACAACACACAAGGCCTTTTGGAATATCCTTGCCCTGAGCCTAGACTGAGAAACTGTGCTTCCTTTTCAAGGTCAAATGACTCTCTCACTAAACCTGCATTTATCAGCCACCCTGCCACCCAGTTACCATCTTAGAGAAACCAATATTTTAACACCTACAAAATGTCCAACAGAATCTTTCTGCTAGTAGTTTTGGGGATAATGTTTCTCAACTATTCTTGGCTCTTTCTGCCTTATATTTCCTTTTTCTTCCCTGCTTTTCTTTAAGGCATTAATCACAATCTAACATTGATTTATATATCTATTTGTGTATTACCTGAATAGAATATAAATCTCATGAGTTCCAAGTCTTTGCCTTTTTGGTACCCTCTGACACCTAGCACCTAGATTGTTGCTATCACTTAGTAGGTGCTTACTAGATATTTGCTGAATGGATGAATGAATGCTTTTTGTAACCTTGGACAAGTTACTTCTTTTGAGGTTTCCACCTCATCTTCAAAATGAGGATATCAGACTGGCTGAGATGATTTCTAAGGACCATTTGCATCTATGGTTGGGACTCAGAGTGGAGGTAACTAAGGCTAGTCAGGGGAGCAATACAGAGGGGCAGCTATCGGTGACCTGGCTGTGACCCTGCACTGGAGGGAAGCCTCTCTGAGGAAAAGGGAGTGTTCACAAGGTGGACATGCAGGGAGCTGCAAAGACTAAAGCCCGAAGGCAGGAGTGTGTGTGATGTGTTCATGAAGAGGCACTTAGGATAGGGTGACCAGATTTTGGCATCGATAAGGCGGGACAACATGGACGGGGTGGGGGCGGGCGGGGCAGGAGCGGGGCAGGGCAGGGCCTGACAACAATGCAAACTTTGATAAGCAGTTCTCGATAATCACTTCTCAGCAATTATTTGTTATTACAGTTTAACATTATAAAATTAATAAAAATAATATAAAACTCATATTCTGGCGAAATAGCCACGTGGCAGCCGAAAACAGTATATTCCCTCCTTATTCTCCTGCCCATTCGTGCATTCTTTCCAAAAATCAGGACTTTTTAAAAACACCGCAGGATGCGGGACAAATTGTTGAAAAGCGGGACGTCTGGTGACCCTAACTTAGGAAGGTGTGGCCGAGGTACAGTGAGCAAGGGAGGGAGAGTTGGACATAAGGTGGAGAAGGGAGCTGGTGCCCTGATGGTGTTTGTACGCAGGGCGTGTGTGCAGGGGCGAGTGTGCTTATCTCAGAGGAAAGGTATGTCTGGTATGGTATATAGAGTGCATGTGTGGCAAAGTCTTGTGTTGTGTGGGATATCTGCAGATAGTATGTGTGAGGTGTGCTATGAGTTTTACAGGTGTATGTTTGCTGTGAGAAGTTTATGTGTGTATGCTATGGTGTGCGTGGAGTGTATTCATCTGTGCTTGGTGGAGAGGGGGTGTATGTATACAGTATGGTGTGTATGTGTGTGATCTGATGTATGTATGGTCGTAGTGTGTGCATGTGTGTTTTGTGTGAGACAAGACTATATGTGAGTGGCGTGTGTATGTGTGTGTATGGTGTGAACTGAAGTTACTACTCCCAACAAAAGCAGCCAGGGTTATCGAAAACCCTTGCTTGAAAAAAAAAAACAAACATTGATTTCCTCCTCCCAGCATTTCAGTTCTATTTATTTTTAATCTGAAAAATTAGACATTGTTATTATTGTATACAATTTTTAATTATTTTCTTAATTTCAGATTAATATAAGGGTACATACAATTAGAGGACATTGTTCATGTTTTTTAGGAAGAGTCCGAGTTGTATTTGGGTTCTTTACCCAGGAGGTGTGCCATATACCCCTACATGGTACTGGTTAGATTGGGGCTTAGTGAAACCCCTCCCTCCCCTCTTCTTGAGTTTCACTGTGTTTTTCCTCTTGTGGGGGCCTATAGTTCTTCATTTGCTAGTTTCAAATTAGTATTAAATACGTGGGATGCTTGATTTTCCATTGAAATACTTTACTAAGGAGAATGTTCTCCAGCTTCATCCAGGTAAATACAAAAGATGTAAAGTCGATCATCATTTTTTGGCTGAATAGTATTCCATGGTATACATAAAGCACAGTTTATTAATCCTTCCATGGGTTGATGGGCACTGGGTTGTTTCCACACCTTTGCAATTGTGAAGACATTCCATTTTTTATTATTTCCCTCTAAACAAGCTCCCAGGATTAAAAGACCACCTTGCGTATATTACTTCATACTAATAAGAAATTTTACTTATCAAATAATCTAGATTTTTAATCTAGATTGATGCTTTCTGAGAAAGAACATTGTTTTGTTCTGTTACATCATCGTGATCATTGAAATCTAGTATTTGTAAACATTGTAAATATATAATGTAGCAAAGCACAGATTTCAAAACGAATCTAATAATAATGTTTATTTCTAAACAAATAATGCATTTTAAATGAATATAGAGTTTTAGGATTCATTTGTTTATAGCTTTGATTTACCATGTGGGTTTGAAAGTGTAGGGATCCTTGACCTATATTATCTAGTCTTTTATGCCCCTGGCTTCTCAGACTGCCAAGAAGTGTATATCAAAATGTCAGGAACAGCAAAATATACTGTAACTTTCCGCTCTGTTTTATGCATTAATATTTGTACCTAAAATTTTCTTCTTCATTTAATCAGTGGGATGAAATGATAGCCTGTCTCCATCTTGACCCACATAGAAAACACAACCAAAATTGATACACTGATGATTTGCTTCACAACTGAGATTTCAGTCATCTCACAAGACTGAAAATGCTTCATGTTTTTAACAAAAGACCTAACAGAATTGTCCCCTACTCATGATGTATGGTGTGGCATGCAAGATAAGGAAATATGTTTAAAATACCATGGATCACAAGAATGGAAAAACACACACCACATGTAGTCGCTATTAAATTGGAACTAACCAGTAAGAACACAAGTGCACAGAGGAATGTAAAACTTAGTGGAAATCAAGCAGGAGGAGGGGCAAATTCCTATCTAACAGGCACAATGAACACTACTTAGGTGATCTGCACACTTATAGCCATGATTTAAGCTTTACAAAAGCAACACATGTAACCAAAACATTTGTAGCCCCTTAATACTTAAAATTTTTTACATTAGAAATCACCTGTGGGATACACTACATGGGTGATAGGAACACCAAAAGTTTGGACTCTGTTATATGATATATACATGTAATGCAATTCAATTTCTGCCCTCTAAATCTGTTAAAATGAACAAAATGCAATTGATAAACAAAGAGAAGGATCACGGGAAGTAAATCCTCCTCTTCTTATTAGTATAGTTTACTGGTTTGTCTCTATGTATACCAATATCTGTTTACTTGCTAAATATCCTGAGCAAAAACAAAACAAAACCTCCTTAGGTATGATCAGTGGATTTCCTGAATGTCCTCGATCAAGGGATTGTTCCTAAGATATGATTGTCACTTTCAGATGACAGACTACACATCTCTAAGCTGTTTCATGCTTAGAAGATTGAAGTCACTGGAGTGTTTAAAAGAATGGAATCGTGTTGTGTAATGGTTGATTGCTTGAGCTTGGTAATCAGAAGACTATGGTTTGAGTCATGGCATTGCTCTTTACCAGTTACAGAGCCTTGGAAATGTTGCTTAATTTCCTTCTCACTAAGTTTCTGTGTAAGATGTAACAAGGGGAACAAGATGGCAGGATAGGAGGTCTCTCTCTCTCTTATATTCTCCCACAGCAACAAGATTTTGGTAGCCATCTCTGGACAAAACTGCCTTTGTTGGAGCTATGAGACTCAGGTAGGAAGTTGCAGAACCCAGGCAGTGCCCAAGACTAAGGAGGGCTGTTTTGAGAAAGCAGGCTCACACCCAGGTACCACAGCAGATCCTGGAACAGCCCTGTAACTTGGCTCTAGAACCACTAAGCTGCAATCTGGCAGCAGTCCTTCCTGCCCAGGGATGTACCAGGAGACACACACATTCACACCACTGTAGGCAAGCTCACTGACCTCAGCCCAATGACAGATTCTAAAGCAGATCTGGCTTCAGTGCTACTGAGCTGCAGTTCAAGGGCACTCCTTCCCACGAAAGAACCTGAGAGAAGTCATGTACATCCATGCTCCAGGAGACAGGCCTAATGCTTGTCTGTCAACTCTGAAGCAGCCATTGACTAAACTGTAGCCCCTCTCACCCACCCAGTGAAACAATGGAAACCCTTAACAGGAACCCAGAGAGAATATACCTATCCACACATGCCTAGGAATGGACCTGCCATCTGCAGATCAGACTCTGAACCCTGAAGTGGGCCCTTGTTCCAGTAACAATCTTACTGACCAAGGTCCTGGAGATGGCCCATTCAATCCAAGAATTCATGCCTACTTGAGAAATAAGCCCACCAACTGTGGACCCCCACCCTACCCCCTGTGGACACAGCACCAGTCACATGATGTAACTCCAACTCCACTCAGCTGAAATCCTGGAGGAAGTTCCATCAGTTCATAGACCCAACAAGAGAAGGTATTTACCTGCTGGAACCACTCTGTAGAGACTGGGAGAGGTGACTGTTCTTTCAACTGCGTGGACACCAATGTAAACCTATATAAACCCTGAAGAATCAGGCAAATGTGATAACATCAAGGGAAACTAATATAGCTCTAGTAACCAGCCTCAAAGAAATGAATATCTATGAATTGCCTGATAAATAATTTAAAATAATCATCTTAAAGAAGTTCAGTGAAATGCAAGAGAACACAAATAAAATCAGGAAAACAATGCATGAACAGAATGAGAAGTTTAATAAAGAAATAAAAACCATTGGCTTGGCACCCATAGCCAAGGTGTATGTGGGTGGTTATGGTGCCAGCCACATACACCAAGGGTGGCAGGTTCGAACCTGGCCCAACCAGCTAAACAACAATGACAACTACAAAAAAAAAAAAAAAATAGGTGGGCGTTATGGCAGGCACCTATAGTCCCAGCTACTTTGGAGGCTGAGGCAAGAGAATTGCTAAGGCCAAGAGTTTGAGGTTGCTGTGAGCTGTGATGCCACAGCACTCTACCAAGGGTGACATAGTGAGACTCTGTCTCACAAAATAAATAAATAAATAAATACCATTAAAAAGAACCAAACAGAAATCCTGGAGCTGAAGAACACAATGACAGAACTAAAAAGAAAATCAATAGAGAGTTTCAACAGCAGACTGTTTGGTTGTATAGAAGAAAAAAATCAGCAAATCAAAGATAGGTGATTTGAAATTGACCAACTAGAGGAATAAAAAGAAAAGCAAATGGAAAAGAATGAAGAAGCATAAAGGATTCAAATGAGAGACTATACAAGTTATAAGAGCAGAAGGAAGAGAGAGAGAGGGGGCAAAAACTTATTTAAAGAAATTCATACACAAATCAATAAATGTGATAACACCATATTCAAAGAAATAAGGAGAAAATTATATGATTATTTCAATAGAAGCAGAAAAGGTATCTAACAAAATTTAACATCTCTTTATGATAAAACCGCTCAACATATTAGATATAGAAGAAATATACCTGCACATATAATTCTATTTATGCTAGGCCCATAGCTAACATCAAACTCAATTGTGAAAGACTGAACACTTTCTCTAAGGTCAGGAACAAGGCAAGGATGACCATTATTGCCACTACTATTCAGCATAGTACTTGAAGTCCTAGTCAGAGCAATTAGGCAAGAAAAATAAATAAAAGACATTAAAATTGGAAAAGAAAAAGATAAATTATTTCTGTTTGTAGATGGCATGATCTTATATGCAGTAAAACCTAAAGACCTGCCCCCCAAAAACTTAGAAAAATTAGCCAGGTATTGTGACGTATGTTAGTAGTCACAGCCACTCAGGAGGCTGAAACAGGAGGATCATTTGAGCCTAGGAATTTGAAGTAGCAAGAAGGTATGATAATGCCACTGCACTCTATTTGGGGGAACAGAGTGAGATTCTATGGCAAAAAAACAAAGAAAAAAGAAAAGAAATTTAGTGACCTTCCAGGACACAAAACTAACATACAAAAATCACTTGCTTGCTTAACTATACACTATTGACCAACTATCTTAAAAAGGCAATCAAGAAAACAATTCTAGGCCAGGTACAGTGGCTCACACCTATAATCCTAGACTTTGGGAGGCTGGACAGGCAGAACATTTGAACTCAGGAGTTTGAGACTCACCTGAGCAAGAACAAGACCTCATCTCTGCTAAAAGTAGAAAAAATGAGCTGAGTTCTGAGTGTTGTGTTGGGTGTCTGTAGTCTCAGCTACTCAGGAGGCTGAGGCAGGAGGATTAGCTGAACCTGGGAGTTCGAGGTTGCTGTGAGCTATGATGCCACAGCCCTCTAGCCTGGGCAATAGAGTGAGACAGTCTCAGAAAAAAAAATTCTATTTACAATAGAATCAAAAATAAAATATTTAGAAATCAATTTAACCAAGGACATGAAAGATCTGTACCCAGAAAACTGTAAGACTGTGATGAAAGAAATTGAAGAAGATAAAAGCAAATGGAAAGATATCCCATGTTCATGGATTATAGGAATCATTTTGTCAAAATTTTCAGTTCACACGAAGAAATCTAGAGATTCAGTGCAATCCCTATCAAAATCCAATGGCATTTTTTTGACAGAAATAGAAAAACGAACCTGAAATTCATACGGAACCATAAAACATTCTGATTAATTAAAGCAATCTTGAGCAGGAAGAACAAAGTGAGATGGTCACATTTCCTGACTTTAAATTATGTTAAAAATATATAATGATCAAAATAGTATGGTAATGGTATAAAAATGGAGATGTAGACAAAATAGCCCAGAAGTAAACTCCAGTAGGCATTGCCCTAGTGGGGGCTCTCTGTGGTTGCCAAATTCCTGCAAAAAAATTTCTGCCAGGTACCCCGGCTGTCCATGGCATCCTTTGAAATCTGGGTGGAGGAATCCATGCCCTCACAGCTTTTTCATTTTGTATGCCTGAAGAATTAGCACCACATGAGTGCCTCCATCCATACTAATCTCCTTAGCAAACAGTCTCTTAGCCACATACATGGTTTGCTTTTGTGAATAGGTTTTATTATTCTTTGCATGACTCGGCTGAAATTTTTCAAAATCTCTCTGCTGCTTTTCTGAAGTCATGCATTGCATGTCTGATAAATAAGTTGTTAGGCAGTTTTGTCACTGTGTGAATATGATAGAGCATATAGATATAATATAGATATTCATAGAAACCTAGATGATACAGCCTACTACAAGCTTAGTTAGAAGGTATAGCCAATTGCTCCTAGGCAGCCCTGTACAGCATGTCACTAAATACACAATTTTAACACAATGGCAAATATTTGTGCATCTAAACATAGAAGAGATGCAGTAAACATACATCCTCATAATCTTACAAGACCACTGGATGGTGAATTTAACTGATAAATGTGTGTTCTGTCTGCTTTACTGACCGGACATTCCCATCTTAGTTTCTTTCTTCATGCTTCCCTGAGGCACAACAGGGAATATATATAATACAAATTGAAATTGGGCCCATCAATAACAATACAATGGTTTCTAAGTGTTCAAGTGCAAGAAAGAGTTGCATGTCTGCCACTTTAAATCAAAAGCTAGAAGTGATTAGCTTAGCTAGGGAGGCCTGTCAAAAGCTGAGATTGACTGAAACCTGGGCCCTTGCATTGGTTGGCCAAGTTCTGAATGCACCACGCATAAGACTATGGTATGTGCAACACCACAGCTACAGCACCGTTCAAGTCTTTGAATGTTTACTCATCAGGAAGACTGAATTGGTGATTTTGTGTTGGTATATGCATGAACTGAGCAGCTGACTTGACTGGACAGCTTTCTGGTTTCACTACTCGAGACAAGGTCATTTCTGAATGTGCATCTACACACTGTGTCATCCACAGAGAAATGCTGGCTAGCCAGATGACACCTGAACTAAACAACATTTAGCAGGATATGGTTAAAATTATCAACTACATTAAAGTACGTTCCCTTAACTCACATCTGTTCACGCGGCTCTGTGAGGAGACCACAGACCAGACACATCTTCTCTTCTGCACAGAAGTGAGATGGCTTTCTAAAGGGAGGTCACTGGCCAGAGTTTCTGAGTTATGAGAGCCACTCCAGAGATTTCTTTCATATAAAACAGTCACCACTGGCAGCACGTGTCAGTGACACAGAATGGCTCCCAAAATGTGCTTACTTGTGTGACATATTCAACCTGCTCAATGAACTCAGTCTGTCACTCAGGAGAATGACAGCTGTGTTCAAGTCAGCAGATAAAGTCATGCACTCAAAGCCAAACTGGATTATGTGAGTGATGAGTGAACACTAGGATTTTTGACATGTTTCAAACATTAGCAGAGATCTGAAAAGACTGAGGCAGGGCCTACTCTCCCACTTGGCGCACCATCACTTCTCCTGGCTTTCAAAAGAGTTTGGGCATTTCTTCCCAGCCATGAGAGACCCCCCAACTGGGAAGAAATGGATCTGCGACCCAGTTGTGAATAAGCCAGGTGAATCGACTCTCTGTGCTAGAAGATGGTCAACTGCGTGAGATCACAAATGACCTTAATCACCAACATACCTTAAAGGTATGTTTTAGACAGCTTCAAGTCTCCCTACATCCTGGATTAAAGTCAAGGCAGGCGGAATATCCTGAGACTGCCACAAAAGCACTGAACGCCTGCTTCCATTTCCAACAGCCTATCTTTGTGAAGCAGGGTTTTCTGCAGGAACAGAAACCAAAATGAGATGATGGAGTAGACTGGACATAAGCAACACACTTCAGGTGTCACTGTCTCCCATCACCCCCAGATGAGACGACCTAGTTGCAGGAAAACCAGCTCGGGGCCCCCACTGATTCTGCCTTATGGTGAGCTATGTGATTATTTCCTTATACATTGCAATGTAATAATAACAGAAATGAAGTGCACAGTAAACAGATTGTGCTCGAATCATCCTGAACCATTCCCCACAACTTTTGTATACACTGGCAAACAAAGAAACTGTGTGAATCACTTTATGAGGATGTTTGCCTTACTAAAGTGGTATGGAACTGAACCCACAGTATCTCAGAGATATACCGGTATGTGGTCCGTCATAAACTTTTGGTAAACTTTTACATCCATCTGTATGCAGTTAAAAGTAGCCATGTAACTCATTCAATATTTTGCTTAGAAATTTTCCTTGGTCAGATATTGACCTTAAATTTTGCCTTCTATAAAGCCTTTGGGCATGAACAAAATTTCTATGTTCTTTTCAATTGTGTACAAAGGATGGCTTCCAATTTTTTGTTCTTCAGATCCACCTGAGGAATCCATCTGCTTTTACCAACCATATTTCTATCAATATTTTGATCACAGCTACTTCTATAATCCCTAGGAAGATTTAAGCTCTCCCCACTTATGGAGTCATCTTCTGAGATCTCTCCAGAATTGCTCTTAATGTTATATTCATGGAAAATTAGGTTTTTTTCTAGTCTGCTCTTCCAACTTCTTACAGTCTCTACCCATTACCCAGTTCCAAGGCCACGTCCACATTTGTAGTTATTGGTTGTAGCTATAGCCTCACTTCTCAGTATGAATTTTCTGTGTTAGTTCTTTTTGTGCTGCTATACCAGAATACAACAATCTGGGCACTCTAAGAAGAAAGAAAATTTATTTCTCAGTTCTGCAGGAGGGGAAGTTCAACATCAAGATGCTGCCGTCTGGTGAGGGCCTTCGTGCTGTGTCATCTCATGGTGGAAGGCAGAAGGGCAAGAACAACAGTCAGCGGGCCCATCTCACTTTTATAACAACCCATTTCACAGTAGTGAACTCACTCCCCACAATAAGTGAAAATAACCCATTTGGGAAGGCAGAATGTTCATGGCCTAATCATCTGTTAACAGTCTCGTGTTTTATTTTTTTATTATTTTTTTTAAGTCATAGCTGTGTACATTAATGCAGTCATGGGGTACAGTGTGTTGGTTTTATATGCAATTTGAAATATTTTCACCAAACTGGTTAACATAGCCTTCATGGCATTTTCTTAGTTATTGTGTTAAGACATTTATATTCTACATTTAGAAAGATTCACATCAGTCTTCCTTACAGTCTCCTGTTTTAATACCATCACAATGGCAACTAAATTTTATCATCAGTTTTAAAGGAGACATTTAAACATACTAATTAGCATAATCAAACCTTAGCACCTGGAAACGAGACTAGGATCTACATTGCCTAATGCCCGTGGTCTCTTGGAAAAGTGTGAATACTTGGAAAAAAAATGGAATTTTAGAAAAAAGTGAATGGTAAATAGCTGTTGGGTAAGCAATCAAAGGCATCTGCTGCAGTAAGTTCAAAAGCAGAGTAGCACAACATCAGAAAGAAATTCACCACAGCTTCTGAAACTTCCAGTTCTAATGGGAGATTCCAGGGTTGACTTGTGTTGCCTGAGGTTCCTGGAGTTAAATGACTCCTAGGGGTAAAACTCAAAGAGGCATGTTTGACACTCATGTAAGCTTTATTTTTCCTTACTTTGTCCAAGTGTTCACAACACTGGAAAGTCATTTAGTCTAGATGGAATTGTGTCCTTGGTTTGAGATTTATTCATCATTAATGTAGATATGCCAACCCCATTTTGGAGATTTTGTTCCTACTAACTAGAGAATCTCTGGCCTATTTCTATCACCAGAGGGACCAGAGCTACTTTCAATATTTGTCATTCATAAGCATGTTCCCTCTCTCCACTGTGTTTCACAAAATTAGCACCTTTTTCCCTTTCCCCCGCCCCATTTTTTTCCCACTGTCTACAAACCTTCATGTCTGATATCATCTTATAGGAAATGGCATTGTTGAGACTCTTCCCCCAGTAAGTTCAGTGGAACATCCCATAACTAACAATCCCTGTAGCTATTCCCAGTCTTTTCAACACAGATAGAAATAAATCTGTGCTCTCAACTGACAGAAACAACTTTCTAGCTATTATTTCTCAGTTTAGACATCACTCAGTTGCTTTCATTATTTGATATTTTGCATCTCACTTCCAAACACTCTATAATCTCGAGCTGACAACACATTTCACTTATCTTAAGTGCTCCCCCTCCAGAGTAAGGCCTCCACATTCGTTTTGTTTAAATATAGGGAGAGACATTGACATCCTCACCCCTATTGGAGCTCAATTCCTTTTCTTCTCATTTCTGTCTCCCTTTGTCAGCTTCTCTGAGCACTGGCACAGGCAAGAATTGCCTCACACTTTCTGCTGCCTGTTATTATTTTCTTTCTCTGCCTCTTCCTGCTAAATGATTTGGGATAACTGTCTTTTTGTGGGCTGTCTTATACACTAGTAAATGGCCTATCTACAGGTGCACATAGGCTTTGGGATATTGTTGGTAGAAAACTTAAAAGTTGATTCCACAGCCTGTGAACATGAAAGATTCCTCAGGAGAATGAGCAGTCAGGAAGACTATAACAGTAATTGTATAGCACAAACTTACATTTTTAACGTATGATCTTCTTGTGTTGAAAACGTTTGCTTTTTCTTTGATTATAAAAATAATACTGTTTTGTTTTGTTTTGGAGATAGAGTCTCACCGTTACCCCAGGCTGGAGTGCTATAGCATCAGCCTAGCTCACAGCAACCTCAAACTCCTGGGTTCAAGTGATCCTCCTGCCTCGACCTCCCAGATAGCTGGGACTACAGGCCTCCCACAATGCCCAGCTAATTTTAGTAGAGTGAGGTCTCACTCTTGCTCAGGCTGGTCTAAAACTCCTGAGCTCAAGCAGTCATCCACCTTCAGCCTCCCAGAGTGCTAGGATTTCAGGCCTGAGCCACTGTGCCCAGCCAAAATCATATTTCTGATAAATAATTTAAGAGGAAAATATGTATTTGCTTTCTATAAGGACAGGCAGCTGTGAGAGGAGATGTGGAGGAGTGTATTGAAGGCAAACATTCTAATGACTAGTCTGGATCACACACTGTACTTGTACAGCTACTGTAGCATGGACCCAAGGCAGAAATACAGATTGCCTGTCCTTATGCTTAGAATTTGTGATGCACTGACTCTTACCATTAACAGCTAAAACATCTTCAGCTACTTTCTTGAAGAGGTTAATTCAGGTTAATTCTATAAATGTTCGATGTTAATTAACTTGATTGTGATAATCAACTCACAGTGAGTCTATATAGCAAATCATCACATTCTACATCTTAAAAATATACAAATTTTATTTGTCAATTAAGCTTTAATAAAGTTGTGGGGGGATTTTCAACAACATATTCTATTCTAGTATAGTACTGTTCTAGATCAAGGAGTTTGGCTGCGAATAGAACAAAGCCCTATGGAATTTACATCCTTATAACTAAGACAAAGAAACAAACATAGAAGGTACCTTTGGGGCAGAAGCCAGAAGGGAGTGGGGGACTCACCCATGTCGGTGTCTGGGGGACAGCATTTTAAGCAGAAGTGAGAGCCAGTGCAAAGGCACTGAGGTCAGAGTGTGTGTGGTGTGTTGACAGAACAGCAAGGAGGCCAGGGAGACAGGACAGGGCTTAGCAAGAGGCTGGCTGGTGAGGAGGTGAGGTCAGAGAGGCATAAGGGGCAGGATCATGCAGTCTTAGGCCATGAACAGGACTTCAGACTTCACTCTGAGGAAGATGGAAAGTTTTTGTGCAGATAGGGTGTGATTTCATTTTTAAAATGGATGTCAATAGTAACGAATGAACAATTCCAAATGAATAACATAACCACAATGAAGGGGCTGCCGAAGAAAAGAGCTAACCTAGGCAACTTTGGAAAAAAATAGTATTTTAGCTATAGACTGTACGTTAATCTGGGTTCTCCAGAAAAAAAAATCAATAAGACATACATTTATGTGCATGTGTGTGTATGCATGTCTATAGTCATGCATCACATAATGAAGTTTCAGCAATGAACCAAATATACAACAGTGGCCCCATAAGATACCATGTTTTCACTGTACCTTTTCTATGTTTAGATATATTTAAATGCACAAATACCACATGCATTTGCATTATAATTGCTTATAGTACCCAGTGCACAGCTGCACAGGTTTGTAGCCTAGGCGTCTAGTAGGCTGCACCATCTTGGTTTGTGTGACTATACTCTATCACACAGGAATTGTTCCAGATCCAAGAGAATAAAGAGACATAAAAACTACACACAAGGTGGGATCCTGGATTAAATTTTGGACCTAGAAGAGGATAACTGGAGAAATTTAAATAAGGTTTACAGATTAGGTAGTAGTAATATGTCAATATTATCTTCTAAAATAACATTAGGCTACGAGTTAAGGTATTCATAAAATGATTATTACATAGAAGACTATAATCGAATAGAAGAGTTTTAGGGAAGGAGAAAATGGTTATAATTTAAAATTACAGAAATTATTCTAACCAATTTGACGCATAAAATTAAAATAATTCAAGTTTCATTCATCTAAAATCTAGTAATGTTCTTTATCTCCTAAATCAAATCCTTTAAGTATAAGGGCAAGGAAGTGCAAATCATTATATATTGCTGTGTTTCCCTGAAAATAAGACCAATCCAAAAAATAAGCCTAGTAGGATTTCTATGCATTTATTAAATATAAGCCCTACCCGGATAATAAGACCTAGTAATGGGCGTGGCTATGCAGCGTATCTGCATAGCCACACCATGCATTTTGGTGCAGAGAGGAAGACATCCCCTGAAAATAAGCTAGTGTGTCTTCTTGAGAAAAAATAAATATATGACAGTGTCTTATTTTCGGGGAAACACGGTGCTGAGGGAGAGGAAAAGTCATCTAGGTAGAAAGAGGGAAAAAAATTAGCTCTTCATAACCAAACTTGGAACCTTTGAAATGCCTTCAGGGCAAGATACTTCCAGTCGTCCTACCTTTAAATATCCAGTTTTCTTCTTCCCTCTGAATTATGAAATACATAATAGGAATGTGTTTGAATAAAGAGAAAACTATTCTTTGTTTCCTTTGTCCTATTTCCTTCTCCATGAATTGTCTTTTCATTCACGTTCATTTCCGTGAGGAGACTAAACCTGGCTGCTTTGGTCTGGAGCTGGACCATGTTAACCTTCTAGGCAGTGTAATAACCCCTGCCTCTTCCCCTGGGACACTTCCTCTATGCGTTTCAAAGTGTGTTTGTAACAGGCTGGGAACTATTATGCTATAGTCCACTACATGCTATATGCCGCACACAGTGTACATATTATGTCACTGGTAGGAAACAGCTCTCTAGGGTCTCATTTCCACACATCACATAAGCAGGGCACTGATCGCCCTTTGGTTTTCTTTCTTTTTTTTTTAATTGGGGGGTCATTGTTGTCATTGTTGTTTGTTGGTTGGTTGGTTTCTTCATTTTTTGTTTGTAGACTAATAAGAGCAATGTTTATTTCCAAACACCATGTACATAGGGAGAATCACAAGAGTGATTACCCAATATTTCAATGAAACTCAGCTATTTTTATAGCTGCCTTTTAGAAAGGAAGATGGATGAATCTGCGGGCCAAATTATAAACTTGGGGTCTTTCATTGATAAACATACCAAGCAAACATAGTAGATGTAATATTATTTTACAAAAATTCTCGTACATCACAATTCTATGTTCTTTGTGTGCTCAGAACAGCATTTGGAACTCAAGATATTAAAAAGACAGTTTGAATCTCTCCATGCCCTTTGTTCCAAACCGTCTGAACCAAGAGACTTCTCTTCCATCCACAGAACGGTAGCAGGCTAACTTGTTAGCTTGTTAAGAAAAGTAAAATCCTAGGTCCTTGGCAGTTCCTGAAGGGCCTTTTGATTGACCACAAGTGTTCATTTCAGGCACAGGATTTTAGGATTGGTGCATCCCGTAACTGTACTATGTGATTTCCTTATGAACACTTGGAACAAGTTTAGCCCCTGTCGGACTTGGGAGGTTTTTTATTTTTAACCATTCCTTTTAGAGGTCAGTGTCTCCTTTAGTGGGAACGGGACCAACTTGTGTTTCAGCCTTCTTGTTAGTTGTTTTCAAAATCTTTAGCTCAGCGATTCTCAATCTGTGGGTCACGACCCCTTTGGGGGTCGAACGACCCTTTCGCAGGGGTTGCCTGAATACATCCTGCATATCAGATATTTACATTATGATTCATAACAGTAGCAAGATTACAGTTATGAAGTAGCAACAAAAATAATTTTATGGTTGGGGGTCACCACAACATGAGGAATTGTATTAAAGGGCCGCGGCATTAGGAAGGTTGAGTACCACTGCTTTAGCTTGTATCATATTTCTGATTTGTGCTGAAGAAATTTTAAAACTGTTGTGGATTGATTCCCCAGGCAAGTGCCCTCTGACCTTTCTTTATCATCTGGGTCCTGCGGTCAAAAGAGTAAACGTGTTTCGTGACTACGTGCACTCCTCCTGTTCCTAAGCAGGTGACACCAGCACCTCTAGGGTCCCAACTACCTACATTCCCTTGGAGCTCTGGCTTTTGGCATCATCATGTGAAGACCAAAGGCAGCACCACATAGCGTGTGACTCAGGGGTGTGCCTGAGGGGAGTCTCACTCCCCCAGCAGTGAGATTCTGATCAGCACGTTTCTACATGCCTGGAAAATCACATTCGTTACATTCTTGCCTGGTTCCATTTTAAAAAGTGCTTGGAAAATCTCAGGTTTAGTATTTTTTGTTTTGTTGTGTTTTGTTTTAGCAGGAACCCATGAGGTAGGGAGAAGGTGGAGGAGAGGTGGAAAGAGGGCACCAGATGGTATAGATCATATAGGCAGCTGAGCGGTTGGATGAAAGTGACATTGTCTCCTCTGAGGAGCAGATGTGTTGCCAGGTTGCAATAGTTCAGAAAGATGAGATGAGGACTTACCATGAATTCTTATCTTTTCGGTCAGAGATTGATTGAATAGGATTTGACTCCTTCTTTTCTCTGTCGGTTTGTATCTGAACTAAAACGTTCCATGTGCAAAATGGAGCCACCCTATCTCATCTAATCTAAGGTTCCCTCTATTGTAAGACATTTCCTTATTGTATGAACTAAGAAAGAAAAATGTCTGCCAATTAAACTATGGCACATGGTATGTTGTAAGACCCATCCCAGCCTTAGAGATGTTTTAAAATAGGAAAAGCCGTGTGTCATAGAATATAGAATTGATTAAACCCGGTATGTAGATCAGGGCTTGCAAACTTTGGGCCAAGGCCATTTCAGGAGTGTTTTACCATTGAAACTCTCATTTGAGTTTGGGAGCCTGGATAAATTATAACAGCTACAACCAACTGGTGAATGCATAGTGTGTGGCCTGTCACATTCACGTTCACTATCTCTAATCTTTTCAACTGTGCTGTAAGGAAAGGATTAAAAATCCCATTTCACAAGGCAAGAAACTGAGCTCTAGCGCAGCAGTTCTCAACCTGTGGGTCACGACCCACAGGAACTGTATTAGAGGGCCGCAGCATTAGGAAGGTTGAGAACCACTGTCCTAGAGGTTAGGTAAGGTAGGAAGGTGAGGGTGCCAGCCCTGGGAAGTGGATTTTGAACACAGGTGGGGCTCTCTGCAAAGCCAAGGTGCTTTGTGTTGCTCTAAAGAATTATTCTCTTTGGGCAGCTCCTGTGGCTCAGTGAGTAGAGTGCTGGCCCCGTTTACCAAGGGTGGCCGGTTCGAACCCGGCCCCAGGCAACTGCAACAACAAAGAAACAGCCAGATGTTGTCGCGGGCACCTATAGTCCTAGCTACTCCAGAGGCTGAGGCAAGAGAATGGCCTAAGCCCAAGAGCTAATAAAAAAAAAAAATAAAGAAAGAAAGAATTGTTCTCTTAGAAGGAGCTGCCTGCATTGAGCATGGCTTTGAGAACCATATCTAAATATCTGTGGATTGTTTTGGAAACAGGTTCCTACCCATCACACAGCTGTCACACAGCAATAATGGTGAGACTCTACTCCTGTCCTTCTGTGTTCGAGTTAAAAGTGAAAGGGGGGGGTGGCTGTTCACCTCTGCAGACACCTGACAGACATAATGGGGCTGAAGCTTTGTGAAACTGCTCTGTTTACCTTCTGCAGAGTCCTCGTGCAGAGCAGGGAGAAAGCCCTTTCAAAACTCCTCCTTGCTAAGGCTTTTGGCCTTTCAAGTGTCTGAGATGTTAGGCCTTCAAATTCTTAAAGCACACACAACAGGTATTTCTAGTACATTATTTAAAACACATTTCTTCTTTTTCTTTTCTTTTTGTTTCCCCCTGTGATGTGAAGAAGCCTTCACCACAACCAAGAACAGAATTTTAACTGATGACAAAAATATAAAGCCTTGAGGTAAAGTTTTATCAGTATTTATTATTGTATCCAAAGAAGAGGCCGTGACAAGTGTTGCCTGCAGCGGGGTTGCCATGGCAGTAATCATTCAGGGATGGGAGTTTTCAAGCCTGCTTAACCCTTTTTCCTACCCAGCAGCGCAAAGCTGATAGAAGGGATTTTCATTTTTGCAAAATACTCCCAGATGAAGCACATGTGGTCCTTTGTGACAAGATCCTGGTCTTGCTCCCAGCTCCCTGAGTCATCACGCCCCCCCAGGCATGCTTGCTCCATGCACAGGAACCACGTGCATTTCTTGCCCCAGCCCCTCAGGCCTCTAAGCACAGGTACACATGGCTGCTTCTGCCAGGAGCTCAGGGCAGCACCTCTCCGAGCCCCAACTCCCACTCATGTTGTTCTGTGAAGACAGAACCTCCTCCAGGAAGCCTTCCTGTCCTTCCTCTGCAGTGTGAGTTAGACACATGACAAGTACTCCAGTAACACTCTGTACTGGTGGCTGTCTCAGCTCACTTCACCTTGGCTATCGTCTGCAGCAAGGGTGGTGAGCACTGGGTTTGAAGCTCTCCATCACCAACTCCATCTTGGGCAAGTCATCGGGCATCTTTAAGCCTCTGCTTCCCTGTTTGTGAAAGGGTAATAGTAATAACTACTTTGCAGAATTAGTGTGAGGATTGAGATTATCTAAGTAAAATGCTTAATAACAATCAAGTGTTCAATGAACATTATGGTAAAATGTCTCCTTGTAGGTCAAGGCTGACTCTAACCTCTTGATGGGGGAGACCTTGTCTCTCATTTTTAAATATTTAGGACCTAACAAACACCAGGCTCACAGAGGACATTCCCTCATTGTCTAACACTGCATGCTCAAGAATGGGTCTCTCTACACAATAATAATTTTCCACGTATGTAAAAAGCATGCCCCTGAAAATACACACAGAAAATATTATCTTCTTAAATATAATTAGAAAATTAATTGCTATTCATCAGTAAAAATCTGGAAAACACAGAATTATAAATAAAGGGCAGCGCCTGTGGCTCAAAGGAGTAGGGCACTGGCCGAAGTGATATCTTACTGGTGTTAGATGATATCTCAAAGTAGTTTTGATTTGCATTTCTCTGATGATTAAAGATGATGAGCATTTTTTCATATATCTGTAGGCCATGCACCTGTCTTCTTCAGAGAAGTTTCTCTTCAGGTCCCTTCCCCACCCTAAGATAGGATCACTTGTTCTCCTCTTGCTAATATGTTTGAGTTTTCTGTGGATTCTGGTTATTAAGCCTTTGCCGGAAACATAACCAGCAAATATCTTCTCCCATTCTGAGGGCTGTCTGCTTGCTTTACTCACTGTGTTCTTGACTGTGCCGAAGCTTTTTAGTTTGATGAGGTTCCAGTAGTGTATTTTTGATGTTGCTTCTATTGCCCAGGGGGTCCTCCTCAAAACTTTCGCCCAGGCCAATTTCTTCAAGTGTTTTCCCTACACTTTCTTCTAGTATTTTTATAGTTTCATGTCTTAAGTTTAAATCTTTAATCCAGTGAAAGTCTATCTTAGCTAGTGGTGAAAGGTGTGGATACAGTTTCAGTCTTCTGCAGGTCACCAGCCAGTTCGCCCAGCACCATTTGTTAAATAGGGAATCTTTTCCCCACTCAGTGTTTTTAATTGGCTTGTCAAAGATCATATAACGGTAAGTAACTGGGTTTATCTCTCCAAATATTTTCAACCAACCACTCTGGACATTTCCTTAGACATTTCCCTTTGGTTCCCTTTGGTTTAGGAAATCAGTATGTTTACTTTCTTTATCCTCAAGTCAAATGTCTAAAAAGAAATTTTATTTTATATTTGCCATGATTTTATGTTTACCATGATTAAAATATTAAAAACATGGAGTACATACTTAATAATCACTGTTGGTAGGTCATTCAGGATACAAAGTGGTTCACATATAATATTTGATTTTAGCCAAACAGTAGGCATTTTTTCCCCCTCACTTTACAGGTGAAAAAACCTGAGACTCACAGAGATTCATTAATCTCCTGAGGATCACATAGCTGACTGCAGCCAGGATTTCAATCTGGACAGTTTGACGCTAAAGCTCAAGCTCCTAACCACCAATATACTTTATTTTATGTACTTCACATTAATGACCTCATGCCAAAGGGGGGAGTTCAGATTGTTAGGGTCTCCATTTTCTCCTCCCTGCCCCAGGCAACCACCATGTTATGAGACTTTCAATGGTTTTGACTACTTTAAGTACCTCGTATCAACGGAATCATACATTTCTCTTTTTGTAACTGGCTTATTTTGCTTAACATAATGCCCTCAGGTTCATTCATTTGTTATGTGTTCAGAATTTCCTTCCCTTTAAAGGCTGAATATATCCCATTGTATGTCTATGCCATGTGTACTTATCCAGCCATTTGCCAATGGACACTTGGTTTGCCCCCCTTTTGCCTGTAGTGAGTACCACTGCTATGAACATGGCTCTATAAATATATCTTTGAGACCCAGATTTCAATTCTTTTGGCTATATACCGAGAAGTGGAATTGCTAGATCATATGGTAATTCTATCTTTAATGTTTCAGTGCATCACCATACTGTTTTCTACATCAACTGGACCATTTTACATTTCCACCACCAATACACAAGGGTTCCAATTGCTCCACATCCTTGCCAACACTTGTTCTTTTCTGTTTTTTGTTTGCTGGTGTTTGGGGTTGTTCGTTTTGTCTTGTTGTTTTGTTTTGCTTTACAAAAGTAATCCTACTATGTATGAGATGGTATCACTTCGCAGTTTGAGTTTGCATTTCCCTAATGTCTAGTGATATTGAGCATTTTCTTATGTACTTACTGGCTATTTGTGTATCCTTGGAGAAATGTCTGTAAAGTCCTTTGCCCATTTTTTAAAAAATTGGGCTACTCGTTTTTTTGTTGTTAAGTTTTAGGTGTTCTCTATAAATTCCGGCTGCCAGTACCTTAATAGACTCGTGATTTGCAAATATTTTCTTCCATTCTGTGCGGTACGTTTTACTTTATTGATACTGCCTTTTAAGGAACCATTTTTTTATTGATACAAAATATTTGTACATGTTTGTGGGATATTTTGTTACATGCATGGACTGAGTAATGATCAAGTCAGGGTATTTGAGGTATCTTCACCATGACTATTCATGATGTCTGCATGCGGGGAACATTTCAAGTCCTTTCACGTAGCTATTTGAAATATGCGTTGCTGTTAACTATAGTCACCGTCCTCTGCTGTTGAACGTTAATACTTATTCCTTGGATCTAATGTAAGTTTGTACCCATTAACCAACTTCTCTTAATCCCCCCTCCAAGGAGGGGAGTCCATACCCCAAGCCCATACCCTTCCCAGTCTCTGGTATCTGTCATTCTACTCTCTGTCTCCACGACATCAATTTTGTTAGCTCCTCCCCTGTATGGGTGAGGACATGAGGTATTTGCCTTTCTGAATCTGGTTTATTTCACTTAATATAATGACCACCAGGTCCATCCATAGTGCTGTGAATGACATGATTTCATTCCTTTTTGGCTGAATAGATTCCATTGTGTGTATATCCCATGTTTTCTTTATTTGTTCATCTGTTAATGGACACTGAGGATGATTCTGTATCTTGTTTTTGTTTGTTTGTTTGTTTGTTTTTTGCAGTTTTTGGCTGGGGCTGGGTTTGAACCCACCACCTCCAGCATATGGGGCCAGCGCCCTACTCCTTTGAGCCACAGGCGCCACCCGATTCTGTATCTTGGCTATTGAGCTGAGTGCTGTCATCCACATGGGGGTACAAGTATCCCTTTGATATACTGATTTCTTTCCCTTTGGATAAATACCCAGTAGTGGGATTGCTGAATCATATGGCATTTCTATTTTTAGTTTTCTTGAGAAATCGCCATATTGTTCTCCATAGTGGCTGTACAAATTTACGTTTTCACCAGTAGAATTCCTTTTTCTCCACATCCTCACCAGCATGTTATTTTTTGTTTTTTTAATAGTAGTCATTCTAACTAGGGTGACATGACATCTCATTGGAGTTTTCATGCTCATTTCCCTGATGATTTGTAATGTTGAGCACCTTTGTCATATACCTTTTGGCCATTTGTATGTCTCTTTACTTTCTTTTTTTTATTTTCATTTTGTCACCCTCAGTAGAGTGACAGGGCATCACAGCTCACAGCAACCTCCAGCTCTTGGGCTTAGGTGATTCTCTTGCTTCAGCCTCTCAGGTAGCTGGGACTACAGGTGCTCACCATAACACCCAGCTATTTTTTTGTTGCAGTTTGTCTGGGGCTGGATTCGAACCCATCACCCTCAGTATATGTGGCTGGCACCCTACTCACTGAGCCATAGGCACTGCCTTTGTATATCTCTTTTGAGAAATACCTATTCATATCTTTTGTCTACTTTTTTTTTTAAATAAACTTTTTATTTTGTAGTTATTTTAGATTTACAGAAAAGTTATAAAGTCTCAGCTGGGTAATTCTGAGATTGTATCTCAGAAAAAATAAATACATCTATTCTGCCTGTGCTCTATCAATGGAATGGCAAAGCCTGGGTTGACAGCACATCTGTTTATAGTATGTTTTACTGAATATTTTAGGTCCACTATTGAAACCTAAATAGGCTCAGAAATAAAATTTTATTTTAAAACTAGTCACCCAAGAGCTCTGATGGTGATTAATATTATTTTTTTTCCTTTTTTATCATTGTCTACTTTTTAATGGGAATTTTTTTATTGTTGAGTTTGAGTTCCTTGTATATTTTGGATATTAAGCCTTTGTTGGATCAATAGTTTGCAAATATTTTGTCCCAGTGAACAGGTTGTGTCTTCACTCTGTTGATTGTTTTCTTTGCTGTGCAGAAGATTTTTGGATTAATATAGTCCTGTTTGTCTATTTTTGTCTTTGTTGACTGGGCTTTTGAGGTCTTAGCTACAAAGTATTTTTCTAGACCAAGGTCCTAAAATGTCCTCCTTATGTTTCCTTTCAGTAGTTTTATAGTAGTTCACGTCTTACTTTACAGTCTTTAATATATTTTTAGTTGATTTTTATATATTGTCAAGGATAGAAGTCTGTTTTCATTCTTCTGCATATGAATATCCAATTTGCCATGCCCTGTTTATTGAAGGGGATGTCCTTTCCTCACTGTATGGTTTTGGTGCCTTTGCCAAAAATCAGTTGTCTGTAAACACATGGATTTATTTCTGGATTCTCTATGCTGTTCCATTGGTCTGTGTGTCTAATTTTATAATACCATGCTGTTTGGGCTACTGCAGGTTTGTAGTACATTTTGAAATCAGATAGTGTGTGGTACCTGAAGCTTTATTCTTTTTGCTCAGAATTATTTTAAAATTTCACATTTAATTTTTCTATTTTTATTGTTGTGCTTTGGGTGTTTTATCCAAGAAATCAATGCCAAATCCAAGGTCATGAAGCTGCCATCATGTTTTATTCTAAAAGTTTTAAAGTTTCAAGTTTTACATTTAGGTCTTTGTTATGGTTTGAATATGGTTTGTCCCTGCCAAATCCCATGTTAGAAACCTTAATTCCCAGGCTGGTTATGTTGGAAAGTGAAACCTTTAAGAAGTGGAGCCCAAAGGGGGCTTTTTGGGCCATGAGGGGGATCCGCCCTTATGGGTAGCCTGGTGCTGTTCTTACAGTAATGGATGTGTTTTTGTTCTTATGAGACTGGATGAGTTCTCATGGGAATGGATCAGTTCCCACAAGAGCAGGTTGTTAAGCCAGAACATCCCCTGATTTTGCTGCTTTGCACAGGCCCACTTCCCCTGTGTCTTTAGCACCAAAGCACCAAAGCCCTCACCAGAAGTCAGGCAGATACTAGCCGTATGCTTCTCGGACTTCCCAGCCCGTGGAATCATGAACTGAATAAACTTTTCCTTATAGATTCCCCACTCTAAGCTATTTTATTATAGCTTCACAAAGACCGTCTTTGGTCCATTTTGAATTAATTTCTTGTATATGGTGTTTGATAAGGGTCCACCTCCATGTTTTTATATGTGGATATCCAGTTTTCCAACACCATTTTTTGAAGAATGTCATTTTCCCACTGAATGATCTTAATACCCTCACTGGAAATCATTTCACCCCAAAAGCAGGGGTCCATTTCTGGCCCTGTGAAAGCTGTGTGCAGGCCACTCCAGGGACATGTGCATAGCTGCTTCCCATGGGGTTGGGATGGGGGGTGGGGAGCTGCTAACATGCTAAGAGCTGAAATGGACAGAAATTAACCACAATTGACCCCTCCAAACCTTCCCCTAAAAGTTGGAAGCCTTCTACAGACTCCAGAATTTCCAAACAGTTAACCAGGCAGATTCTGCCAGCACAGTCGCTGTGTAAGTGGGGAGACGGAGTCCTGCTGCTTCCTGTTCTGCCCTCTTCATAAAACCCTCTCCCTAATTTAACTCTTTAAAATATTTATTGTAAAATCTTTATTGTTGGGCAATTTTCCATCCTACATATTAATACTATAATAGACATCCTGTGTCATTTATCTAAGTATCTTGCATTCTTCTTAAAACTTTTTTCCTAATCTCTTCATACACCTTTCAGAAATTGATAAGCATACCCATTTTGCTGTGTCCTTATTAGCACTGGGTTTTATCATAAGAAAACACATTTTCCAACTTATTGGTGAAAAAAATGGTATCTCCTATTTTCTCTCTGCATCTGAACTAACCATGCAGCTCTCAGTGAAACCTTTCTGGTGATTCAGTGTGGTGGTTCTAAGCATTCAAGTACTATATCCCTCTGTATCTCCTCACTGTTCCCAGGGGCTAATGAGGAATAGGGAGCATTTTGTTCCCTAGACTGAATGGTCCTGGATGACTGGGCTTTCCCGGGTATGGTGCTTTGCTTACAGTTCCTTCCCACAGTGTCAGCCTTCACATGTGACTTCCTGATGCTTCTAAAGGACAGCAAGTCTTCCAATTCTCTATTTTTGATCCATTATGTTGAACAAGGATTTATCATATCTGTAAGGTTTTTAGAAAGAGTCTGAAGCAAGGAGGAATAGAAACACTAATAAGACACAATATGTACCTGCCCCAGAAAGGAGATAGAAGTGTAACAGGAGGGAGTCAACTGGGGGGAGGAAGAAAGTGCTGAGAAAAGACTGAGGGTGAAAAGAAACAGCCTCACAGTTGCAAAATAGATCGATATAGTAGTTCTTAAAGCATGCTTGTTTTAAAATTCTACCCCAGAAAATTAGTATTGTATAAAATTCTTCTAGCTTGTTGGCATAGAAACCAAAGAAACAAAATTAAGTTCCATACTAAATGAGATTAAATAAGCTTTGATTTGGGGCTTTGGGGAGTTCTTCTGTGATAAGGGCTCTAAACCCACGGCATGGATTCTAGAAGCTTCAGCTAGCTACTCAGAAGGCATTCCTGCTTCTTCCTTTGGTTTTAGCTATCTTTCTGAGAGGGGAGATTTGCTGCTGGGGTATCCCATTAAATTAAATGCTTCTGTATGGCTGCGAGAAAAGATGATCATAATACAGTGTCTTCATAACTGTACAGTCTGACTGTATTTCTTTCTGCCCTCTCTTTGAGGAACATGCTTACCTAGCGGTGACCCAACTAGTAAAAAATGCAAATTTTATTTACTATTTTAAATATTTTATGTACATATGGCTAAAATATACACTTTGAACATTTTACTTAACATACATTACCTGAATGCCTATTGTGGGCTAAGTATTAAATATTTGGCTGTGGTTTTGCAAATCCCTAACTGGCATTGTTTTGTTCAATTTTCATCTTGATCTACTAGCATCTTCTAGGTCCAAACTGTGATTTGTAATAAGATGACTTATTTGTCTTCCTGTTGGGTCTTCAGCATGCAGTACAGAACCAACCTCAGCAGAGTAATGTCTGATTTAGCAAAACATTTACTCTATTTCCCCATAGCATATTATTCTATAGTACTGCTTGTGATTGCAAAGATAAACCTATTTTACAACCAATAATACATGAATGATGGGTGGTTTTACTAGAATTGCTTTTCATTTGTGTGTTTCAGCTTTATGAAGGTATCACATTTTCACATATACATTTCCAAAGAGAGAATGTGCGTGGGGGAAAAGAATTCTGAGAACTAATTTGGCACATATTCTTTTAACAACTCCAGAGAAAAGAACATAGATCGTTTGTTGTCAGTTGTTTCAATAATTTTTCTACAGTGAAAGAATTCTCAAAGCTAAAAAATTCCATTCTGTATTTACTTGTTCAAGTGCCTAGATAGGCTTTCAAACTAACACATTGATTTTCTATCACTACTTAAGGTTAATGGGCAATAATTAACTATTCGAGATTTGCACCCACAAAATCCTGCTCCTTCATTTTAACAAGTTGCTCCAGATGGTGGACTTAGGTCCATCCTTTGGATCTAGTTATGTTCTGCTGTTACCAAGGAATAATGTGCAAGTTGGTTCTCTATTTAATTACAAAGTTCAATCTGTAGTATTAATTTGATTTTACATTAGTGCTGATGATACATTTAGCAACAAAGCAGAATCATATAACGACAACATGGGTACATACTAATGTCATTATTATAGCATGACCTCTTTGGGTTATATCTGAAAACTGTCCTTTCTCTCATCACAAATGAGTTTGTCATTCTCCCTCATCCACTAAGAGACTTGAACAAACCCTAGCATGGTTTCTTACAGCTCAAGGCCACATGCCTGGGTCAACCCAGCCCCTCTTAAGTTCTTGCTTAAGAAATCTCAAGGCTGCCAAAAATAATTACTGTTTGTTCTGACCACCACCTAAAGGTTAAGCCTCTGTCTCCCAGTCTCTGTGGGATGGTAGGAGCCTCACTGACTTGGATAACAAACACTGACTTGCCAGCTAACAAACCCAGATGGTCAAATCACATTGGCCAATCCTCCCACCACCCAATTGTTATAATTTTCCATTTCTGTAGCTGTCTGAGCTTCACTGGTTCTTGCTCCCCACTCCCTCTTTCTTCCTTTAAAATCCCCAGTCGTCTCTGGACTTATTGGAGTTCAGCTCAGTTCTACACCAAAGTCTCTTTTCTCCTGAGTAATTACTGCCTAAAGTCTGTTCTTGGCCATCTTTATGGAGTATCTGGCTTTGTTTCTTTCTTTAACACATTCAACCAAAAACTTGAAGTAAACCAACTAAGATACAGGTGCATAGAAACTTTCATCAGACCTCAGAAACAAGTCAACAGTCTATGAATCAGCTGAACGGCATCTGGCCACGGTCATGACAGTGACTTACAGTCTAGTCTACTAAGAGAATTTGAACTAATGCTCTGAACTAATGCTCATCTCAATATTCCTGCTATAAAATGAAAGAATCAAAGAAGGAAGTATTTCTGCAATTACGTAACCATAAGATAAGCTGTGGTAAATAATGTGCAAATTGGTCCTCTATTCAATGGGCACTTGAGAGTAGAGTTGGGATGATGGTCCACAAGAAGGAGAGGAGGCCAGACCAAGGATTAAGGAGAGATTTTGTTAGGAGGAAAGAGCAGAGTGGAGTCTACCCGAGAGCCAGCTTGTGCTCACACAGTTTCAAGAGCCTTTTATTTACCTTACTAGTGTAGTTGGAATATGGGAGTCATTCTCTTTTATAGAGTCACTGCTCTTTGTACTGAGGGCACTCCCTTCCACAGAGGTGCTGAGCTTCACACCCAGGACTTATCTCTGGTGCCAACCAGGATCAGGGTAGAAAATTACTTGTTCTGTTGTTTCCCAGGAACACTGGCCTTGAAGCATTCTAGGAGTGTGGGGAGGGGTTGCTGTGATCATGCTATTTGGTTTCTGACCTGCTTTCTCCCACTAGCCATCCTGCCAAAATGGCTGTACCCTTGTCAGGCTTGTGAGGATTCCTTCCCCATAACAACAACAATCATAATAGCATCTCCTTTATTAAAAGGATTAATTTTTCTATTAGTTCTGAAAAATTATTTTTTCATCTCCCCATCTTAGGTTCATTGGCTGGAACCCAAGAATCAAACAGATAAAAGACAAGTTAACAAGAGGAAAAAAACTTGTTTTCTTAGGTACAGAGCTTACACATAGCAATTCACAAAGGAAAATGTGATTTGAGGAGGCAATCAAATGGTTAAGACTTATACCCACTATTTTAGGCTGAACAAAAGAAAAAGGGTTTGGGGCTTCTGGGTGGGAAGACAAGTTATGGGAAGGTGACTAAGGAAGTAGGGTAAACAAGAGTTGTTTAGTGCCTTCTCCAGTGGTAAGAGTTGTTAAGAGTTTTCCTCTTCTGGCGGCGCCCATAGCTCATTGGGTAGGGTGCCAGATACACCTGGGCTAGTGGCTTCGAATCTAGCCTGGGCCAACTAAACAATGACATCTGCAACAACAAAAAAAATAGCCAGGCATTATGGCAGGTACCTGTAGTCCCAGCTACTTGGGAGGCTGAGGCAAGAGAAGTGCTTGAGCCCAAGAGTTTGAGGTTGCATGAGCTATGACGTCTACAGAGGGTGACAGAGTTGTGTCTCAAAAAAAAGAGTCTTCCTCTTCTCATAATCAAGAGGGAGATACTTTTATAAATGGAAATTTTCTTTATAGATGTAAATTTCTTTTACTAGAGAAAAATCGTGTCCTATTTTTAGAGTTTCACTTGTGTCCCTTGGTTTTCATGGACCTTTAGCTGAAATAGTCCATATGCCAAAAAGGCACATGGTGGGGTGCATATTCTGGATATTCTAATACCCTTCTGGGTGATACATTTTATCTCTGTTGAACATTCCTGGGTGGGTAGAGCTGGATTTTCCCAGTGACCAATTGTGAGGATGAGGAGGGAACAACAAAAGACACTGGCTCTTTCTCAAACAGTCCCTCCTCCAATGATTAGTCAGGGCCAACCATGCTCCTTCCTTAGAACTGGGTGAATGAGATGTGAGGTATGCTGTGCTGGAGTTCTCAGAGGAAAGAGCCAACTCTCTTTAGGGCCTGCACAAGGACAAGGACGCATGTGTACCCAATGTTCTGGTAGCCATATCATGACAACAAGAAGAACTTCAGGATGGAGATAGTGTCATAAATGGTGGCATAAATACTGTGGAGAAATGGGGCTTGGCACCTGTGGCTCAAGCGGCTAAGGCGCCAGCCACATATACCTGAGCTGGAGGGTTCGAATCCAGCCCGGGCCCACCAAACAACAATGACGGCTGCAACCAAAAAAAGTAGCTGGGTGTTATGGCAGGCGCCTATGGTCCCAACTATGTGGGAGGCAGAGGCAGGAGAATCCCTTGAGCCCAGTAGTTGGGAGTTGCTGTGAGTTGTGATGCCATGACACTCTACCCAGGGCGACAGCTTGAAGCTCTGTCTCAAAAAAAAAAAAAAGAAAGAAAGAAAGAAATGGAAGGATTGTGAATTCCAGATGATACTACCACACCACTGAGTCTGTTGACCCTGAAGATGCCTTTACTTAAAGTTACTTAAGACAACGAATTCTCTTACCGCGTAGGATATTTTGAGTTGGTATTCTGTTAGTGGAAGCCAAGATACCTTAAGTGAGACGGGAATCCCCATGGAGTCCTATAAAGTTTCTATTTTCTCTACCAGCAGCGGAACCCAGAAGAGGGAGTCAGTGTTCTCCAGGCCGAGATGATGGCCTTCTAGTTCAAAGGAGTCCCTCTGGGGAGAAGCTCACCTGTGTCTACAAGGGCTACACCAGCTGCCAGAGGCAACAGAAATTTTGATGAGGGAAGGTGGTTGGAGAGTGGGGTAGGAGAAGTAATGTTTGAAACCAGCAAGTTGTGAAGACAGCTAAATGTGCCAAATGTGTTTGGGTGAGGTAGAGGGGAAAAGGAAGATTAAAGAAAGAAAAACTGATGAAGAACATTATGTCTTTTTCTGTATTCTGGAAAGGTTTAAGTTACATTTGAATCAACTGTTTGTTTTTAAAGATCAGCTACAACTTAACTCTGAATTGGTCTGGTCCTGGTGATTTTTAAAAATATAATAGTAGGGGTTTTTTGTTTTTAATTATAGGGGTTTTTTTGGTGTGGTTTTTTTTTTTTTTTTTAGTCAGAGTCTCGCTATGTCGCCCTCAGTAGAGTGCTGTCGCATCACAGCTCACAGCAACCTCAAAGTCTTGGGTTTAAGCGATTCTCTTGCCTCAGCCTCCCAAGTAGCTGGGACTTACAGGTACCTGCCGCAACACCCAGATATGTTTTGGTTGTAGTTGTCATTGTTTGGCAGGCCCTGGCTGGGTTTGAACCTGCCAGCTCCACTGTATGTGGCTGGCGACCTAGCTGCTGAGCTACAGGAGCCTTAATAGTAGGTTTTTTAAGCTTCTTCTGGTCTCTTCTATGGCAGTTGATTAGCTACTTGAGAAGCTGAGGTGGGATGCCCAGGAGTTTAGGAGTTCAATACTAGCCTGAGTAACATAATGAGACCCTGCCCCCATATAAAAAGAGTTAAGTTTTTTTTTTAAATAATCAAGAATATGACTATGTGTTCCCAATGTCATAAAGGTTCTATGAACATGCAATAATATGAATATTTTATACTTAATACTTTCTACAAAAAGAATGCATGGTTTAATATTGAAGAGGAGGAAAATTATTCTTTCCTCCTACACCTGTTTGCTGGGCCCCCGTAACAAAAGACAGATTAATAAGAGAAAAGAATACAGATATATTTGACATGAGTTTTACATGACACAGAAACAGAGATGAAGACTAGGGGTTGCGGGGCAGCGCCTGTGGCTCAAAAGAATAGGGCGGCAATCCGACATGCCGGAGGTGGCAGGTTCAAACCCTGCCCCAGCCAAAACGGAAAAAAAAAAAAAAAGACTAGGGGTTGCTGTGATTATGCTATTTGGTTTCTGACCTGCTTTCTCTCACTAGCTGTCCTGCCAAAATGGCTGTACTTTTGTCAGGCTTGTGAGGATTCCTTCCCAATAACAACAATAATAATAGCATCTCCTTTATCGAAAAGATTAATTTATCTATGGGTTCTAAAAAATTATTTTTTCATCTACCCATCTTAGGTTCATTGGTTGGAACCCATGAATCAAGGTGATTCTTTCCCTAATTAGAGAAAGCAGATCAGAAACCAAATAGCATGACCAGAGCAACCCCTCCCCACACTCCTGCAATGCTTCAAGGCCAGTGTTCCTGGGAAATAATAGAACTGTGTCATGCAAAACTTATATCAAATATAAACAGCTAAACTTGAGTATATATATCAAATATAAGCAGCTGAACTTGAGTGTTTCATAGAAAGTGGTAGAAAAATATGATAGGATAGAAGGAATTTGAGCTGAGGGTGGTAACCCGGAGGAAACTTAGCAAGGCCTTATTCCCATCTGTGGACATAAAGATGTTCCTTCTCTCCAGGGATAGGGAAGGTACCTCTCACATGATGATTTTGTGTCTTGTTTCAGGGGAGAAGGAAAGGTCAGAGAGTCTTTCTTGTACCTGCCATTTCTCAATTCCGTCAGCTTAAAATATTCGAGGTGCCAAGGCACCATATTTTCAGGTAGTATATCCTGAACCCCATCATTTCAGGAGTTTTACTATTTCATTTCTATTTGTCTTTCCTGCTAAGTCTTTGCCCCACTGGATCTGGGTGATCCAAAAAGAAATACATTAAGATATTAATTGTAATTATATTTTGAATGAAGTTCTCCTTGTATCTCTAATGCTTCTCTCCATATATTTAGCTGCTACATTATCTAATGCATATGAGGTAATGATTGATGTGTCTTTTATGTAGATTGTACTTCTCATCATTATATGATAACTTATCTTTATTTCATTGTTGCTTTTAAACTTAAAGTCTTCTTTATCTGGTATTAGTATTAATTGCTGCTTTCTCTTTGTTTGCAATATCTTTTTTGTTCATCCCTTCGGTTTTTTTTGCAATTTTTTTTTTGCCAGGGCCCGGTTTGAACCTACCACCTCTGGCATATGGGGCCAGCGCCCTACTCCTTTGAGCCACAGGTGCCACCCAATCCCTTCATTTTTTAGTCTTGTTTAAAATTCACTTTGTTTTAAACATTAAAAAAAAAAAGTTACTTTATTACTGGGTTACTTGTCATCTTGTCAGTCTCTGTTTTACAACAGAAAAGTTTAGCCCATTCGTATTATACATAGAGAACAACTATTTTTTTCCTTCTGTCTTATTGAATGTTTACTCTTGCCCTTACTTTGTGTTTCCTCTTTATTCTTTATTTTTGCCGGTTTGCTGAAGCGGCACTGCATTCCCCAGTCTTCTTGGTCAGTGGACATTCTCCTGAACTCTTCCACTCCACTGGTAGTTACCTTTTCTTTCTTTCCTTTTTTTTTGGTAGAGTGCCCTGATGTCACACAGCTCACAGCAATCTCCAACTCCTAGGCTTAAGCGATTCTCTTGCCTCAGCCTCCTGAGTACCTGGGACTAGAGGCGCCTGCCACAATGCCTGAAGATTTTTTTGGTTGCAGTTCGGCCGGGGCCAGGTTTGAACCTGCCACCCTCTGTATATGGGGCCAGCGGCCCACCCACTGAGCCACAGGCACCGCCTGTAGTTACCTCTTTCTTTTTCATGAAAGCCTCTGGACTTTCATGTGAAATCCACATACTATTTCCTCCCAAGCAAATCACTCTTTTCTCACCATCCCCGTTCTTCGTTCTTCCTGCCAGGTTACCTTTAATCCATTTTACTTCCAAATGCCCCTGCTTTGATGCTATGGTGTAATACTTTGGGATCCAGGCCATTGTTAGAGTTCCTTGCAGTAAATCGCTCTGGTTGGAGACGACTTGTTTAACTATTGTATCATGGACTCCCACTCTATTGGCATCTCTTTGCATTTAGCTATACTTACGGCACTTTCCTCTTCGTCTTCTACTCAAAATTGATTTTCCTGAGATGCAATAGGAGGATATCTCTTCTCTGAATTCCTGCATGGCCACAAATATATTCTTTTCCTTCTAACAAATGAATAATAATATCTTGCCCCTACATATAAAATTCTTGGGTTGCAGTTTTACTTTCTGATATTATTAATTTTTATTAGGTTCCTGAGTTGTAGGTGACAGAGCCTTAGTCTGCTGATGCTGCTTCTCCTTCTTAGTCTTCTTATATATTATATATACACACACATATATATACATTTGCTCTGTCTCTAAATTTGTAAGATTTTTCCTTATCCTTGGAGTTAAAACACTAGAATATGTCTAAGTGTGTGGAGCTTGGGAGTGTATCTCCTCCTGCTGACACAGAGAACTTTAATTTGTAATTAACTTTGCCCCTCCTCAATCTGTTTTTCTTTTCTTTTTTTTTTTTTTTTGAGACAGAGCCTCAAGCTGTCCCCCTGGGTAGAGTGCCATGGCATCACAGCTCATAGCAACCTTCAACTCCTGGGCTCAAGCGAGTCTCCTGCCTCCGCCTCCCAAGTAGCTGAGACCACAGGCGCCCACCAC
>CAUYQV010079707.1:0-38728 GCA_963574575.1 Galagoides demidoff
ACTTCCTCCTCTTGTCTTTCCCCATTGCTTTTGACCTCCTTTTATTCCTTCTCCTTTGCATATAGCTCAGATCTGTGGAGGTTGCACAATATTACTTAGCCCAGCTGGTGGGCCCCAGCCATGGGAAGTAAGCTGACACCAACTCCCACCTCCACAGCGGCTAGAACCGTGGGCTGACATTTCCAGAGCATCAGTCTTAGGTATCTTTTTTGTTTCTGTGTTCACATGGTCCATTTTGATGAAGGGATACAGTTCTTCTTCTGCTGGGGGAAAATGCAGGGGAGGAAAGCAGAGTCTCGGCACTTTTTTTTTTTTTCTTATTGGCAACTGATTCATGAACTCTAAAAAAAGCTGATAGCAGCATAGCCAGCTAGCTGTAGCAGCCCAGATGGTCTCCTATATAATAGAGACATTTGTATCTTGGATTAAAAAAAATTTAAATGTGTTCTGTGAACCTTATAAAGAAAAGGAATTAGCAACTGCATGCAAGGTTTGTGGGTATGGAAATAGCCAAATGATTAGTCCCCCAGAATGTAATGATTAGGAACTAGGACTTGTGTCTCGGGCCAGCATATGAGGAGAGTTGGGTTGCCAGGGGGCTTTACTGGGCTGTCCAGATGACTGAGGTAACTCACCCTCAGGTGTGTCATGGGCAGAGAGGTCATATTTGCACATGTGTACACGGGGACCTGGAGCTACATGTCTGGGCTTCTGTGTCTGCCCCAGGCTTCTGGAAGCTGAGGGGCTTCACAGCAGCTATGGGCGGACCAGGAGAAGAGAACAAGTTTGTACCCACAGTTCATAGATTCTGCTCTGAACAGACATGCAGGTTACGCTGCTTCTCTTTCCTTCCTTTCTCTGTGGTCACGTGGCGCAGGCCATGTTCTGCTGCAGTGAATCTCATGGCCTTAGCCAGAAATCTTCAGCTGACTGTCATTGTTCTCATTGTCTTATGTCATCAGCAGCTTATTCGTTAGGTAGGGCTTGGAAATCCTGGTCTGACCACAGTGGCCCTTTCACAAGAGGCTGGACTAGTACATCAGGGAAGGGATTTGTGAGGCACTGGGATGTCGTGTGTGGGCGTGGTGGGGTTTGGGGGGAGGGTCTCCTAGATCATGTAGAATCGTTATCTGGAGCTGGGATTCAGTCAGATGCTGCTGGACTTCAAGCCACTCCATCATTATGAGTCTGTGAGGTATCCTGGGATAATTTGTCTTGCAGGTTCTGGAGAGTGATAGGGAATTGAGCTGAGGCCAAGAAAGCGTCTGTGCTGACTGGAGGAAAATGTGTTCAATCTTGACATCCTTTTCTTGCATTGGCTGGCAGTTTTAGAACCCAAAGTCACGCCATATGTGAGGTGGGATCTCACCTAATGTGAGGGTATACAACAAGCCCCCTGCGTGAAGGGCTCTTCTACAAATGGAACTTTACCCTGGAAGTGAGAACACTGTAACGTAAAAATTGTACTCCCCCTGCAAAGAACACAAACCAAAACAAACTGTGACACCCCAGGAAGGGGACTGGCAGCAAATGGCGCTGGTGCTGAGGGGTGCTCGCTAGCAAACCTCTCTGTGGCTCCGGATAAGTCCTCCTGTCTCCCTGGGCCTTTTCTTTTCTTGGGTGTGAAATGAAGGAGTTGAATGAAGTGATGGCGATGATCCTGCCCAGGGCTGGAATTCTGTGGTCCTCCCAGTGTTGTTTCCTGCCTCTCGCTTTTTTGTCTTTCTTCTGTCATGATTTTTCTTTTCTGATGGCCTACTTGGGTATTTGGGGTTGAATTTCTGAGAAGGGAATGTAGAAGTTGAAGTTCTTAGAAATCAGTTCTGGCCATTGTAATGGGATTTACAGAAAGAGAATTCCCTTCCCTTCCCTTCCATTTATAGAATGGATGGAAAGTCCAGAAAACAAGGCTTTAACAGATTTAAACAGATTTAGATCTCTGACCTTGAATCACTCACAAAGAACTTCTGAGATGGTCTCAAGTGGGGATGAGGATGGTGGAGTCTCTATCCACCCCTGTGGCCTCCCTGGTGTCAGGGCAGGCCCTGAAGTTCCCTCCCAGCAGGGCTTCACTCCAAGATGGGGAGAGAATTCTCCAGAGGAAATTAGACTGGTGTAGAGACCTGGCATAGATGTGGGTGATCAAAACATATCAGATATTCACAGCCTGGGCTTTTCATTTCAACTTTTTAGTCTGTCAACTCATCTGTATTCAGGGAAAAAAAGATTTTCTCTAAAGTCAAGATTACCTACTTAATGCCATGGACCCTTTGCAGTATTACCCATGTGAACTACAAAAAAAGACCTTATTTTTCTTCATTGTTAGCTTGATGAGGAGCAGTTGCAGTCTGGCCAGGGTCATGGCTTTACTGGACTCCTGGCCCTGACTGCGTTTCCCTGTGAGGTGATGACTGCCCACTGCCCCTAAGGAGAG
The DNA here is from genome assembly GCA_963574575.1 of Galagoides demidoff. Lineage (NCBI taxonomy): Eukaryota > Metazoa > Chordata > Mammalia > Primates > Galagidae > Galagoides > Galagoides demidoff. The sequence goes on from CAUYQV010079707.1 coordinate 2,435, forward strand.
GATCGTCATCATTAAAATGTCCTGTGGCCATGGAGGCCATGTGACATGCCTCCATAACACATGTCCTCTGAGCCCGCAGCTTCCAGAGTCCACTTGGATGAGGGCTTTGCTGGACTCAGCGAAGCACACACATGTAGAAGGAAGGAACGGCAGCCGTGTGAATAAAGAATGAGCCAAAAGGCCAGGTGTGGTGGCTCACACCTGTGATCTTAGCATCCTGGGAGGCTGAGGCACGAGGATCACTTGAGCTCAGGGTGATCAAGAGTGAGACCCCATCGGTACTAAAGATAGAAAAAATTAGCTGGGTGTTGTGGTGCATGTCTGTAGTCCCAGCTAGTGGGGAGGCTGAGGTAGGAGGATCTCTTTAGTCCAGGAGTTTGAGGAAAACAAAAGGTTTCCTGCCAGTTTAGTGTCCTCTTATCTGTGTAGGTCCAAATTCTGTAGGATAATAAAGTGAAATCCAATTCTTCTTCCTTCTTCTTAACTTCTCACCATCCTCTGGGGAGCATAGCCCCTGCTTCCCACTTGCTTCCTCTCCTTAGAACCCCTCCCCGTTGCCCCACATCTAGCCTGTGCTGAGCACCAGTTCCCAGTTTCACCTCGCTGCCTCACACAGAGCCATAGACAGCAAGTCCCTCCTCAACCCTGTTCCCCACACGCCAGTAGGAGCCACTCTTTATGATTAACAACATTGGTAACTTCCACACTGTGTGAGTAAGTTATTTTGCTCTGTAAATGGAGTTAATGTCGGTTGTCTACTGAGGGCTGAGGGGATGTGGTGTGGCAGAGCTCTGCTGCCTGCTGGCACCTTCATTAGAATTAGTTCCTTAAAGGAGCCAGTTAAAGTTTGGTATGGCAAGATTATTAAAGTCAATAGAGAAATGACTCTAGGGACAGCACCATGTTTGCAAGGAGCGAGTACCGCTTTCGCCAGTGGGAGAACAATAAAGTGCCAGGGGGAGGGACAGAGCTGTTGACACAGACCTTGCAGCACAGCCAAGCTGGCTGACCGCCCCAGATGTGAGCACCTGACCGATGGCAGCCAAAGAGTTTGGTTGTTTCTGGGACTTACTTTTTAGTTCATTTACTCTTTTAGTTTTTCACTGTTCCCGTTTTTCCTTCCTTATATCAAAATATGAAACATTTCTGGAACATTTTGTCAATTTTTTTTTTTATACAGTTTCACTATGTCACCATCTGCAGAGTTCTATAGCATCACAGCTCATAGCAACCTCAAACTCTTTTGGGCTTAAGTGATTCTCCTGCCTCAGACTCTCAAGTAGCTGGGACTGCAGGTGCCCACCATAACACCTGGCTATTTTTTAGCTGTAGCTGTCATTGCTGTTCGGCAGGCCCAGGCTGGGCTCCAGTGTATGTGGCTGGCACCCTAGCCACTTGAGCTGCAGGTGCTGAGTCAACATTTTGTTTAAGAAAAACATATGAACAAATCCAACAAACCAAAACCCAAGACAGTAAAAGGTGTGAGCTCAGTGAGAAGCAGCTGTGGCCACCTTGTTGCTAGGAGTGAGCGGTTGCTTCTGTGTGGCACCTACTCTTCTGGGAACAGGGCAGGCTTGGTTGGGTTTGGTTTATTATTTGCTGATTTATTGTCTTTTTATTTGACACTGTCTCCTGCCTCCACACAGCTTTTGTGCATAAGTGAAGGTTGTGTGTTTTCCCTAGCTTGCCTTCAGGTCTTTTTTTTTTTTTTGAGACGGAGCCTCAAGCTATCCCCCTGGGTAGAGTGCTGTGACATCACAGCTCACAGCAACCTCCAACTCCTGGGCTTAAGCGAGTCTCCTGCCTCAGCCTTCCAAGTAGCTGGGACCACAGGTGCCCGCCACAACGCCCGGCTATTTTTTTGGTTGCAGCCATCGTTGTTGTTTGGCAGGCCCGGGCTGAATTTGAACCCCGCCACCTTAGGTGTATGTGGCTGGCGCCTTAGCCACTTGAGCCACAGGCGCCGAACCCATTCGGTTGTTTTCTAGACAGACTGAAGAGAAGGATGCTGACTGAATTCAGAAAAGATGCACAAACGTCATAACTGGCCAGTCCCTGTCTTTAAGGTATTGCATAGCTCTGAGGAAGTTGTGAATTAGAGGGTTGTTTTAAATTTTTCACTTTTTTACTTCATCCAGCTATCTCTGTTCATCTATTTTTGAGAGATTCATTGTCTACTTGTGAACAGAGGTTTCTTCTGTTCAAGAGGGCCTGGCACATGCAGCCTTCATTCAGGTTGTGAGACAGAGTGTTTCCTACTCAGATGCCCGTGCCTGTCCCTCACCAACAAGCCAGTTCTCTTCTTGGGGGTTGGATTCTCTTTTAACTGTCACACAAAGGGTAAAGCAGTTGATTCAGTCTTCCCTTGTTCTAAGCTGGGGTTTACCCTCTCTCCTGTCTCGACCCAGCTTTTGTGTAAGATTAAGGGCATTCGTTTTCAGGAGCAGTTTGGCACTGGCCCTCTGGCCAGCCTTCAGAGGCCTTTGTGAGCCACCAGCGGGGCCATGCCCCTTCTCCCTCTGTCATGTCTTCCGACTCAGTGCAGTTCTACAGACATGAGGACTGAGCAGGGTACTAGCTGGCTTGTCGCAAGTGGCCAGCTGAAGTCTTTGTTGCTCCCATCGCCAGCATGTTGTCACCAAAATTCCAGCTGGACAGAGGCAGAACGCTGTGGAGTGGCCCCTCCGAGGCCGTCCCTAACCTTCAGCGATCCCTGTGGCTGACTGACGCCTTCTCTCTGTACCTCCAGTACCCCCATTCCCTCCGCCTGGCTCCCCGATCTGCCCCTGGCACCCATGACCCTGCCTTGCGGAGGACAGATTTGTTTGGCTTCAATACTTTTAAAATTGTTGAATAAGAAAGAATCGAGCAAGTGGCACTTCCTGTTTATGGCTTCTCTAAGATAGAAGCTCTGCTTGTACTTGGAGTTCCTGCCTTAACAATAAAGGAAAGAAAAGGCAAATGCAGTGAGATTGGGAAGTCTTATCCGCTCCTTGTCTTGTGCAGGATCCCATGTTACACAAAGCTCATCACCTGTCATAACACCCAGACATCTCTACGTCCTCCAGGAACTTCCCGTCATCAGCTTGTAACCTACTGGTTTCCCTGCTGACTCGGGGCTTCCTTATGTCCCCAGGGGGAGATATCTCTCTCACTACGGAGAGCGAGCCTTAGTGTTTTGTTCAGGAAATGTGTTCTTATGGTGGTTTGGTCTGTGAGTTCGTTTTTGCAATGAGAGGGTAGATTGCTGAGTAGCCTTCTCTGCTCTCAGCAAGGCGCCTAGGCAGGGTAACGGGACCTCAGTGCACACTGTCGACCTCTGAACTCTCTCTGCCACTGGAAATTGACAGCCACTGCCAGCATTCCTCTTCAAGCATATTTTCAAATGTAGCACGAGAAGCACCGTTATCTGATGGTGGGATGATTCAGAGCTGGATGGGGTCCCTTTTCTCTTCTCTTTCAAGTCCCTCTGCCTTGAAGGGGCTGTGGCTGAAAAGGAGCAGCCCCTGATGCCTGCCTTGTGGCCTTCCGTTTCCCTCTGCTGTTCACCCGTGTGCCAGCATGCAGGGACACCCTCGCTCTGTGACACCAGGTGTGTGTTCCTCACCAGCTACCACCTGGCTCTCCAAGCCGTGCATTCCTCATCCACGAAGCAGGGTGGCTGGGCATGGTGACCGCGGAAGCCCCTTTCAGCTCTCGGGCCGCAGAGGTGCCCTGACTTCCTTGTAGCTCTTCACTGCTCCGAGTCCTTCAGCAGTAGTTGCCCTGAGAGGCAATTTGAAATGTGTTGCTTAGAAAAAGCCCTTTCTTTGCCACGGATGGTGGTATCAAGTTTGTCTAGAGAAGCCACGTGCATTCAGGGGATTCAGAGCTTACCAGACTCTCAAAGGCCTTTGGGTCTGTTCTGTTCCTGTGACATTGTGAATAATTTATTTACCCCTCAGCATCCCAACTTCCTTTTCAAGCTATTCTCTGCTCATTAGTGTCTGTGCCCAGAGCGGGCAGGGACCGGAGGAGCAAGTGAAATGAAAAATCCCTTCCCGGGTTCCCTGGCCCTGCCCACTATGTTGTGAATGGGTGTGTGTGTGTGGGGGAAGCACAGCGTTGAACCCAGGAACGAGAAGTTTGGGTGATGACTGGGGACCTCTGCCCCACTTTCAAGATTCCCATTGCTGTGTCAGCCCTACCTCTGCCCGTGGGAGACAGCTGAGCAGATGCTTGTTAAGGGGCAAGGGCAGTTTGAGGTGGGCTGCACACCAGCTGGTTGTATTCTAAGGTGAAGGGAGAAGGCTCGTTTGATTGTGAGCGAGAGTAGAGGAGAGATGTTTCCTTGAAAGAATTGACATTCAGCAGAGATTACACCAAATTCTTTTACTTCGCATGTGTGCTGTATATATTTGCTTCCCTGATCAGGTGGTGCAATTCTCCAGGGCCTCCGAGGCTGATTTTGAGTGTAATTAGGATGTGAAGTTGCAATTGGAGTCTTCAAGTGGTGGCAGCCATTGAGGGGAGGTGCCTGGGCGCATCATAATGTCTGAGCAGAAGATGTTGCTGAAAGCACAGGTGCCACAGGTGTGGCCTCCAGCAGGCACCTCTAGCTGGATTGAGCCCTGGTGCATTTGCCCAAGGACAGCCAGCTCTCAGGGGCTGTGGCCTCTGCCCACAACACACTTCTTTTTCACTCTGTCATGTTCTACTCCCTTAGTGTCTCTGTCATAGGATGCAGATAAAGACTTACACAATGTTCCTGATGCTGTCCAGGCCCCCACCTTCCTATGGACAGTTAATGACAGAATAAATAGGCTGCTAATCCTGAGGGCCCGAGGGTAGTGCTGTTTGATTTGTCAGGGAAGCTGAAGAAGTGGTGACATCTAAGTCACCTGTGTATCCTGCGTGCTTAGAACTGTGAGCTCTCCCCCCTCTCTGCTGCCTCTCTTCCCCTGCTTCTGTCTCTTCTCTGATGAGGGATGACTGATGAGAGATGAAGACTTGATTTGTCTTTGTAAAACTAGTGAAAGCTGTGGGTTTGTGTATTTTAATTTTAGGCAGGGTATTCCTTGAACGGAGTTTGCACACTTCAGCATGCGTATGAGTCACAGGATTTAGATTGTAATCCTTGCCCTCAGGGTTCTGGTTGGAGAGGGTTGTTTATGCTCAGGTTGGACATAGATTTGTTAGATAATAATATTTTACCTATATTACTGCTTTGTTCAGGGAGTATGGGGTAGGTGCCACCTCATGGTAGCTAACATTGACTGAATATCTAGCTGCACCAGGCACTGCGGCCTTGCGCTCAGTTCTCCCACTGTCCTGTCATTCATATACTGTTATTTGGTCCATTTATCAGATGAGGAAATATAGGCACAGATTTGACTCCAGGCAGGATTGATTCCAGGCAGTCTGACTTCACAGCTCAGCTCCTTACCTTTAGTACAACTGTTTCAAGCTCCCTATGCTCTTCAGGGAGAGATTTTTATTTTTTAAGAGAATGGTTGATATTGCTGATTTTTCCTTGCCTTGTGACCACACATACATCAGAGTAGCTGTAAGGAGTAAATACAAGGATAGTTGTGTCCTCCATTTTGGGATGCAAAGCTTGACCCTATGAGGTAAGATGCTAGTGAGCTGGGCAGGGGACAAGTTGGGGCATTGTGAATGGAGGGTGCTCTAAGCTGTAAGGCAAACAGACTGTGGCTGAACATACAAGCCAAGGGTGGCCCCCTCTGAGGTCCCTACAGTGTCCTGCATTTCCACCTGTGTTAGCCAGCTAAGATCTGGCAGCTCGGCTGCATCTGCAGGCCTTGTGCTTTTGTGATGGCAGAAGCATGTGTTTGGAGTGTATGTCCTTTGGTTTAAGCTCTTATGTTCCTGTCCTCAAATGCATTGACTTGTTCCACAGTTATCAAATTACCCCGATCCTAGGCCCTGGAAACAGAGGAAGGAACAAAACAAGGCCTGCCCAGAAGGAGATAGTAGTTACTAGAGACAGCAGATGTAATAGGAAAAATGTCACTCCAGTGTGGTGGTTTCTGTGTCCAAGGTGCATTTTATTTGCCGTGTCTTTTGGACATTGGTTCCAGTGTCCATGTGGAGGCTCATTTACATTTAAGGAAACTGGGGAAAATGCATTGATATGTTCAGTATAACCACACTGGCTCACCTTTGGGTACTAAAGGCCAGTCAGCTTGGCTGGAGTGACCAGGGCAGGTCAGCAAGCAAGTGGTGGGGTCACGCCCTGATGGGCAGGTTTGGTGAGTGGGGGAGAGCCTGCCTACAGTGACCTGGATCAGTCAATGTCCCCTGGTGTCTCCAAAACTGGGAGGTGAGTGTGGGCAGCAACACTGGTGAATCAAGGGGGATGTTTAAATTATGGTACAGGCCGAGTGACCTTGGGAACGCCTTAGATTGAAAGCTGCATGAAGGCAGGGCCCAGGTTGCCCTTGTTTCTAGCCATTGCCCCAGCACCCAGCATGGGCCCACACATTCGACACGTGCTTGCCAGCTGAATGTGCAAGAGGCTGTGAGGATCTCTGTTGGACAATTCCACACGCAGGACGGCAGCTGTGGAACTAGAATACAGAATATTGGGGAGGTGGGGTTGGACTAAGTGATGTCTGAGGGACCTTTTGGCCTCATCATTCTGCCTGGAGTAAAGCAAGATGTATTTGTTGAATTGAAACAAATTGTATAATTCTAGGGAGTAGAAAAGTATCCCTTTAACCTTACCCATTTAGCTTTGTTCTCCCCCATTCTTAGTTAAGTTTCTCCTGGAAGCTGCAAGCAGAATACCGTCCTTTATCCTGCAGATACCTGACTGCTGTATTCTCTCCCCCCTTTATTTTGAGACAGAGTCTCACTTTGTCACCCTTGTAGAGTGCTGTGGCGTTAACAGCTCGCAGCAACCTCAAAACTCCTGGGCTTAAGCAATTCTCTTGCCTCAACCTCCCAATGACTACAAGTGCCCGTCACAATGCCCAGCTCTTTTTAGAGATGGGGTCTTGCTCTAGCTCAAACTGGTCTTGAACTCCTGAGCTCAGGTAATCCATGCGCCTTGGCCTCCCAGAGTGCTGGGATTACAAGTGTAAGCCACTGAGCCCAGCCTGACTGCCATATTCTCAATGGTCTTATTGAGAATTTCAGACCCCAGTTTTCCTAGCAATGGGATTGCAGGGTCAAATGGAAGGTCTGCTTTTAGATCTTTGAGGATTCTCCATACTTCTTTTCAAAAAGGCTGCATTACTAGATATCTACCCAGAAGAACAAAAATCATTTTACCACAAAGACATTTGCAATAGAATGTTTATTGCAGCTCAATTCATAATTGCCAAGTCATGGAAGCAATCTAAGTGCCCATCAGCTGGTGAATGGATCAACAAACTGTGGTCTATCTATACCATAGAATATTATTCAACCATTAAAAAAGATGGGGACTTTGGGTGGGGCCTGTGGCTCGAAGGAGTAGGGTGCCGGCCCCATATACCAGAGGTGGTGGGTTCAAATTTGGCCCTGGCCAAAAACTGCAAAAAAGGGGACTTCACATCTTTTACATTTACCTGGTTGGAGTTCAAATACATTCTTCTTAGTAAAGTATCACAAGAATGGAAAGACGGATTTCCAATGTATTCCATACTAATATGAAATCAATATATAAAGAATTACATGCTCATAAGAACAATAACACACTAATATAGTCCAGTTTGAGGGAAGAGGGAGGAGGCGGGACTTTTGGCAGAAGTAGGGAGGGCGGGAGGCAGGAGGGATCTCAATGTACACATTGTGGGGGTGTATAACACGCCCCTTGGGTGAGGGGCTCTTCTACAAATGCAAATTTACCCTGGAAGTGAGAACAGTGTAACCTGAAAATTGTACCTTCATATTAATTAAAAAAAAAACAAAAAAACAAAAAACCCCAAAGACCCTGTTTTCTCTCTGTCAAACTGTAATGCTCAGTCATTGCCACCAGAGGGCCAACGCTTTGGACGGCGACAGCGAGGACGAGGACGACTCCTGTGACCCCGAGAGAGTCCCTGGCTAATGCTAATGCTGGAACCTGGCTTCAGCACTGGATGTTGAAGCATCGTCAGAGCTGGGGGCGCTGGCGACGGGCAGTGGTTTCTGTGCTCGTAGCAGACCCCGTGCAGGGCGCGCTGACTTGGGAAGGAGCAGCGCCTCAGGTGCTGAGCCAGGATGGCCGATGGGAGGGGTGGGGCCTGCCCCGACTCCCGGAGCTGGGAGAGGTAGGAAGTCGTGCTCACTTTCCCTTTCAGTGCTGGGCGTCTCTTGTTTCAGTTTTAAAGGCGCAGAAATAACACAGGAGGGAGTGAGGTCTTCACCAGAGAAAACCAGTATCCTCACTTTGTGCTTCTCCCCGCTGTTCTCTCGCTCTCCTCCTCCTGCCTCCCGGGGCTCGGTTGCCCACGGCCCAGGCCCTCTCCTGGGTTACTGTCTTGGGTCTTGCCTTGTTTGGTATCTGGTCATTGCTTGGTGTTGCAGTGGGGTACTCAGGCCCCAAAAGGTGGCAGGCCCGGCTGGAAGGGCAGTCCGCAAAGAAGTGACCGGGAGAGTCGGTTTGGGCTCCTGTGCTCTTGTTTTAGTCCAGTGAATGGATTGCACACCTGTTAGAAAACTGCCTGTGGAAGGTGTGAAGCGAGCAGGAGAAGGTGGGGCTGTGCGGCTCCTCACAGTGTGGCGACACTTCTCTGTGCTCCCATTGTGCCTATTTCCAAAAATAGGGGGCAATGAGGTTTAGACCCGGATTGAGTTCGGATAGCACATGGAGCAGGGTTAGTCTATTGCAGCTGTACAGCACCCATCCTAGCCAGTGGATTTTATATCTATTGTAGCCTAGAAATTTAAAGGAAAGCATATCCCAAATCTAGACATTTCACACACTCCCCACAGCCACTCCCTCTCCCAAAGAGAGGGATTATGTTGTAGCATATTATCTTTCTTTGGCCAACTTTCCCTGAAGGAGTTAATAAGGACTGAAATGGACAAAGGTTGGGAAGCAATGAGGAGATGCAAAAGGGAAGCATAGACCATGTTTAATTCATAAATCAGATAATCTCTTGCCCTTGGCAATGTACAGTTGTTTAGGGAACCAGTTGTGTTTAATCATATTCTTATTTATTGAACACCCATTTCTCAGCCACTGTGTTTCGACTTACAGGGGACATGAAAAAAGTATAACAAAGGCCCAATCTAAGACAATAACTCTAAATAAGACAGTAGAGGTTTACAGTGAGGTTCCCATGAAGGTCACGTTTGATCAGGGGCATCACAGAGGGGCAGCGTTTAGATGGGGCTGAACATTTTGGCAGAGATGAGGAGGATGGAGGGATTACTTCTGTCAACCTAATGAAAGAAACTCAGGTAAAATTAATGGCAATAATTTATTTGGGCCAAAGTTGAGGACAGCTTCCTTGGGGAGTGTTCTACCAGCTTTTGTTACAAGTAGGTTTTTAAAGGCAAAGGGGACAGAGTGGGCTGATACAAAGTTGTTTGACAGGAATTCTCACTGGTTTAAAGAGAACTGTTGGTTAGTGATTTGCAATAGATCATTGAAGTATGGGGTGTGAGCTACAGCTGTGGTCCCCAGTCGTCAGGCTGTGGACTGGTGTCAGTGCATGGTCTGTCAGTGCATGGTCTGTCAGGAACTGAGCTGCAGCAGGAGGTGAGAGGTGGGCTATGGGCCAGAAACACTTTATCTGTATTTATATCTGCTCCCCCTTGCTTGCAGCCTGAGCTCTGTCTCTTTTCAGATAAGCAGAGGCATTAGATTCTCACAGAAGCGTGAACTCTGGTGTAAACTGCACCTGTGAGGAATCTAAGTTTCACACTTCTTATGAGAATCTAATGCCTGATGAGCCTCGGTGAAGCTGCAATGTGGTTGAACCGTCCTCAAACCCTCTTTCCCTCAGTCCATGGAAAAATTGTCTTCTATGAAGCCCATCCATGGTGCCAAAAAGTCCAGGGACTGGTGAGGCTTGGTGTCCAGTGTAAGGTGTTTTATGATCCCTTGGTGTCACTTAGTCTAGAGACCATGTAGCAAGTGGCTTCAAGGGATAATTATTTAGCTCAGGGAGGGAGTGAGATGTGACTGCTGTCACCTTTCTTTGTCTCTCTGGGACTGAGAATTAAAGGGGGCTCACACTCCTCACACTCAGATAAAATGTTTATTTATTTATTTATTTTTGAGACAGAGTTTTAGTATGTCGCCCTCGGTAAAGTGCTATGATGTCACAGCTCACAGTAACCTCCAACTCTTGGGCTTAAGTTATTCTCTTGTCTCAGCCTCCCAAGTATCTGGGACATCAGGCACCTGCCACAATGCCTGGCTATTTTTTTGTTGCAGTTGTCATTGTTTAGCAGGCCCGGGCCAGGCTTGAACCAGTCAGCCTCAGTGTATGTGGCCAGTGCCCTACTCACTGAGCTATGGACAACAAGCTAAAATGTATATTTTTGTTCTACATCCACGTATTCAGAATGTATTGTGGGGTTTCTCCAGTAGTCTGGTCTGTTTGTCTGTGGAGTATGAACCTGGAGTAGGGGATGATGAGATGGACCAGGAACATCTGACTGCCCCTGCCTGGTCCTGGGAATTAGAGTGTACAGAGGCTGGGAAGGCAGGCTCTGGTGGGACTGGGTTATTCCCCAGGCTGTGGTGGCAGGAAGTTGTTTTCCAAGACCAATTATTATGGCAAGAACCAAAGCAGTGAACTAGGTCAAGAATTTAGGAGGGAAAAAAAAGACAAAAAAAAGAAAAGAATTTAGGAGAATATGTGACAACTCCACTTCTGGAAGGGACAGAGGCTGGGACAGAACCAAAAATTTGTATCAGTAGCTGGATGGCGTGGTTGGGGCCATGCAGGATGGTGAGGAGGTTCAGAGCACTGGCTAATATTCTGGATCAGCAAAAAGAGCCTGAAGATATAGGGTCTGGGTGGGCCAGGCCAGTTTGAAAGACCAGTGGCAGGTAGATGAGACCAGAATTAGAAAATAGCTGAGCTATGGAAATTCTCCACCCAAAGGGTGCTGGTTACGGGAGCACCCTGAGATGCATTAATACCTGTTCTTTCCTTGACCCAGTCACTACTCTCCTGGGATGCTTCTGAAGGGGATCTAGATATAAGGAACAGCTTATAAGGACTTACTAATCTTTTGTTGCATAGTGATCCTACCCACCAGTAAACAAGGCCTGGTCAGGTTCTATGGTTAGATTAGTAACTGGTCCTTCCTGGTGGGGCAGGAGCAAGTAGGTTCTCAGGCCCTTCTGTTAGCATGAGCTCCAACCACCACCACAAAATGCCTGTTAGCAAAGAGGAAATAGAAAACTCAGAAGTGATGATTTGTCCTGAGCTGTGAATAGTCCATCACCCCTTGTTCCTAGAGTTTCAGTGCTGGCTCTTTCCTAATTTATGGTGCACACCAGTTGTGGTAGGCATAATAACAGCTCCTAATGATGTCCGTGTCCTAATCCCTGGAGCCTGTGAACATGTTGCCTTATGTGAAAAAAGGGACTTTACAGGTGTGATTAAGTCAAGGGTCTTGAGATGGGGGATTGTCCTGGGTTATCTTGGTATAGCGAGCATAATCATAAAGGCCTTTATAAGTGAGAGAGGAAGGCAGGACGGACAGGAGGAGACTGAAGTGGAGGTTGGAATGATGTGATTGCTTGCTTGGGCCCAGAGTCAGGAAATACAGGTGATTTCCCTTCAAGAGGGAAGCAAAGAAATAGCTTCTGCCCTTGGGTTGCCAGAAGGACCACAGGCCTGCTGATGCCTTGAATTTAGCCCTGTGAGACCCATTTTGGACTTCTGACCTCCAACCATAAGATAATAAATTTGTGTTGCTTTAAGCCACTAAATTTGTAGTAATTTATTATTGCAGCAAAGGAAACTAAGACAATTATTTATACCTAATTTGTAGCCTACTATGTAATAGGTGCTTAATTTAATTTATTGGATGAATTATGAATCCTGTATTTAACTCTAACCCCCAAGGTAGAGTTCTCCCCAGTGCTTTTTGACATTTACGTGGCTTCATTTGGATAGCTAGAAACCTGGGCAAAACTTTGCCCAAGCAAAGAACTCCCCAGGGGTTCCTCTTCCCAGACCACAGAATGCAGGGTCTGCTGGGGCAGTGTTTCTCCCCATGAGAATCAACTTTATTGAATCACCTGTCACTGTTTTTATAATTTCTCTTTTGTAAATCTGAGTCAAGGAGCATTCTCGCAAGTTTAAGGAGACAGGTGGGATCACAGCTGCACATAATTGCTGTCCTTACTGGAATCTTAGAGATCTTCCTCTGGAATAGACATTTTGAATAAGCAAATTGCAGTTTCTGCTCTCACAGGGCACTCACATGGGTGGTATGCATAATTATCTACCAAAGTTCTCTTCCTTGGGCACAGAATGTTGCATGTCTGGGGCAATAGCCCCTGAGTGTCCAAAGAGTGACTTAATTCCCTAATACCAGGGTTGCAGCCACCAGGAACTAGCTGCTGGGACCGGAAGCAGCTTCTGGGGTGACTTGGGAGACAGAATGAGCTACTCTGGCTGATGGAGGAATCTCCCCTGTGAAGACTCCCAGGAGCATGGGGTCTGGACACTCCCTGCCTCAGTAGTGCTTTTCAACAGCATAGAAGTTTTCCTGGACTCCTAGCAGAAGGGCTGAGTACCTGCTTCCAGGAGATTGCACAAACTAACCAATTTCATTTTAATTACTTGGAGGCCAACATGTAAATTTATGTAAAAGAATGCAGATGAGCACCAGAGCCCAGATCCTGGCTCCGTTCCCTTACACAGGATAGCGGCCCTGAACTGCCACCCTTGTATTTAGTTTGTTTTTGGCTGTGGGACTCTGGGGCTGTTCTGTTGGCAAAACTTGGCATGGGTGGAGGGGCAGGCAGTGGAGGGAAGGACTGTTCCAATTTAAACAACCACAACAACAAAAGTTCTTTTAGCAAATTGGCATGCTGTTCATAAGCAGCTTCTTCACAAGAGGATTTAGAGGCTTTATAAACTCCCTTCCTGGAAATAAGTTGGGAAAGATTTGTCAGAACCTAACTCCTGAGATGACAACTCTGGAGCCCCCCTTGTTGCTGCTGGTTCAGGCAAAGGCCCCTGGTAGGGCCAGTTTAAGATCTAGGCTCCTTGGGTAAAGGAAAGGAGGGGGGTGGGTGGGATGGAGCCCACACCTCAGTGCAGATGCTGGTGTGGTGGAGTCTCCTGGAGCAAGGCGTCAGCTTTTTGTGACTGTTCAGCTGGGGGGGGCTCAGTTTTCCCGTAGGTGGTGGGCTGAAGCAAAAGGGGGGACGGAGAGAGACAACACACAGAACTACCAAATGGTGAGGTGGGCAGCTGCCTCTGTGATGCGGGCGATTTAGTTGGAAGTGGTGAGTTTGGAGAGGCAATGGAGTTAGAAAAGCAGGGAAATAGAAATAATTAGCAGTAAAATATTTTTGGGGTATATATTCTTGATTATATAAATAATACACACTTGGATATATGCAAATAATACGGGAATGACGTAAGGAAACCATGTAGTGGTAACTTCTGTTATTCTGGCCACTATCATGATATAGACACACATATGCCTGGGCCTACAGATGGAACTGTATGGAATTATACCTTTGATTTTTAATTGCCACTTTAAACAAGTTGTAGTGTTCGTTGCTCTTTTTGCTTACTTGTTCCTTCCGGCTGTGGGTGTTTGCCTTTCTCTCCATCCTCGGGGTCATGGCATTGGCAGCCTGGTGCACAGCCTTCATGTCTGTCTCTATGTTCACATTATCATGTACAGACACTAATGCTTTCCAGGATGTGTCTTAGTTTTAGTTTTATGTCTTTGTGCGTCTTGCTTTTCTCACTAGGTAACAGCCCAGGGAGTCCCTCTAAGTTAATCTAACTCGAGGCTGTGTAACAGTGTCGCAGTCTGGCTGCATCGATGCTGCTTTTTTGATGGGCATGTATATGTTGTCAACTTTTTGCCATCTCAGACAGGGCTTGGACGTATGTTTTTGCTTAGTGTTGCTTTCATTTCAATGGGATAAATCCTCAGGAAGGGGATTGCTGGGTTGAAGGGTATGTGTGTTTTCATTAACGATAGTTATTACTAGAGAGTTTTCCAAAAGCTGTATCAGTTCACATTTTTACCAACAACTGATGGGGGTTCCTTTTTTTCTTTGCTTCTCCAGCAGCAACTTACTTATCACAAAATTAGTGATATTTCATTGTTACCCTCATTTGCATTCTATCCAATCAGTGAAGCTAAGAAAGCTTCATAATGTTCTTGACCTATCGAATATTCTGGCACAGCAGAAGAATTGGCCTGGAGTTGTCCTATGACTTTTGAGCTTTGGGGGGATAGCAGACGACTGGCCTGTGACCTCACCCACACCCTTCTGTCCTCTGTGTTGCCTCTGGCCATGAGCACAACTGGATGGGAGCAAGTAGGTGGTGTCTGTGTTGGAAGCAGATCAACAAGGAGGATTGGGTCACTTTAACATTCCTGGATTGGGCCTGAATGTTAAGTTGGGGAAAATAATCTGGATGTAATCCCCATGGGGCTGCTGGGATGGTCTGTGCACAAGAGCTGGTGGGGTTGATGAGTTCCCCAGACAGGACTTCTGCAGTAGGAAAGTGCTATTGAAAGTTTGGTTGGCAGAACCAGCCTGTCCATGCCAGGTAACCAATCCATTTGCAGTCAGCTGGACTCCAGCCAGTTGCCTGGCGTAGGAAGAAAGAGGGTGTGCTAAGGGGCAGAGACTCAAGGCCCCTAGGAGAAGGGTAGGCAAGAGTAAGGAGAGTGTTGGACCCCTGTATTGCCAGTTACAGCAGGCAAGTCCTACTCTGGGGGCGTGGATAAGGAAGGAGCCCGGCTGCACAAACCATATCCACATGGAAAGACAGCAGCAGGGCTCCACAGACACCCAGGGCTTATCTCTGGACTTGCAGAAACCAAGCCCAGGAAAGCAAAATTAATTCCAGTTTGCATCAACTGGGCTGCTAATAAGCTTCCTGTCCTTGGTGAGGGCTGGCACACGACACTTGGCCTTCTGCTCTCTAAGCCCACACGTGAGGGTTTTAGCAGCTCTGGATACCTGGGTGTTGAGAGGGAGAAGTAGTGGAAAGGAAGCAGAAATGCTATGATTCACCAGAAATTTCTATATTCCCCTAATGGTGAAGGCCAGCTGGAGGACAGAACATTTTGTGCCAGCCCAGGTGAGGGGCCAGCCAAGTTTATATTTATAAAATTGAGAGTTTATTTTAGCTCTCAATTAGGCTTTCTCTTTCTTCCTTTCCTTTCCTTTCCTTTCCCCTTCCCCTTCCCTTCGACAGAGTCTTACTTTGTTGCCCTCTGTAGAGCGCTGTGGCATCACAGCTCAAAACAACCTTCAGCTCTTGGGCTTAGGTGATTCTCTTGCCTCAGCCTCCCGAGTAGTTGGGACCACAGGCACCCGCCACAATGTCTGGCCATTTTTTTTCTTGGCTATCTTTTGTTGCAGTTTGGCTGGGGCTGGGTTTGAACCCGCCACCCTTGGTATATGGGGCTGGTGCCCTACTCACTGAGCCACAGGCACTGCCCAATTAGGCTTTATTTTCTTTCTCCAAACATTTATTTTGGCTGTCATGTTTCAAACTGGGAGGATCTCATTATTAAAAATGACTATAGTTTATTAGACATTTCATCTAAATTTTATGTTTTTCTTCCTTAAATTTTGGGTTCTGTGTTTCTCAGACCAATATAAGGAGTAATTGGGTTTTGCGTGTTTCTACATTTTTATCGGTCACTTCTGCACACCTCTCTCATGAAGAATTCTGTTAAGGAACTGCCACCATTCTCCGCATTTGCTCTGTGAACTGGTGAAGCTGTATGAACTCAGTATAAACTCTTAGTTACTGTTACTTTTTTTTTTTTAACTTAATTTTTATTAAATCATAACTGTATACATTTATGGGGTACGATGTGATGATTTGATATACAATATGGAATGCTTATATCAAACTAATTAACATAACCATCACCTCACTTATTTGGTTTTGGGGTATTACATTTATAATATACTCTTAGTTGTTTTTTGTGTACATTAGGAGATCCCACCAAATACCCTGTCTCCACTCACCCTCCCCTCTCCTCCTCTCTTTATTCATTCTGGACTATCTTTGTATTTTATCATTAGTATGAATGTGTGTTTATATATTGGTTTCATAATAGTATTGAGTACATTGGATACTTTTTTCCCCACTTAAGATACTTTACTAAGAAGAATATGTTCCAGCTCCATCCAGGTAAGCATAAAAGATGTAAAGTCTCCGTCTTTTTATGGCTGCACAGTATTCCAGTAACACAATTTGTTTATTGATTCATGGGTGGATGGGCATTTTAGCTGCTTCCATGACGTGGCTATTGCGAGCTGGGCTGCAGTAAACATTCTGGGCAAATGTCTTTGTTGTAAAATGATTTTTGTTCATCTGGGTAGATACCTAATAATGATTTTATAGGATCAAACATTAGGTCAACTTTTAGTTCCTTGAAAATTCTCCGTAGTTCTTTCCAAAAATGCTGTATTAGTTTGCAGTCCCACCAGCAGTGTAGAAGTGTTTCTTGCCCCCTCATCCATGCTAAAATCTGCAGTTTTAGGGTTTTGCGATGTGGGCTAATCTTATTGGAGTTAGGTGATATCTCAAAGTGGTTTTGATTTGCATTTCTTGGATGATTAAAGATGTTGAATATTTTTTCATGTGTTTGTAGGCCATGTGCCTGTCTTCAGAGAAGTTTCTGTCTAAGAAATGGGATTGTTTGTCCTTTTCTTTTTGATTAGCTTCGGTTCTCTGTGGATTCTGGTTAGCAGACCTTTGTTGGAAACACAATCTGCAAAAATCTTCTCCTATTCTGGAGGTTGTCTGTTTGCTTTACTTACATTGCCCTTAGCTATGCAGAAGCTTTTTAGCTTGATTAGATCCCAGCAATATATTTTTGGTATTGCTTCAATTGCCAGAGGGTCCTCCTCATAAAATATTTTCCCAGGCCAATATCTTCAGGCATTTTCTCTGCACTCTCTTCTAGTACTTTTATAGTTTCTTATCTTAAATTTAAATCTTTAATCCACTGAGAATCAGTGTTAAAGATGAAAGGTGAGGGTCCATTTTCAGTCTTGTACAGGTCGCGAGCCAGTTCTCCCAGCACCATTTGTTAAATAGGGAGTCTTTTCCCTAGTACATGTTTTTGTTAGGCTTATTAAAGAGCAAATGATGGTATGTGCTTGGGTTCATCTCTAGGTTCTCTATTCTCTTCCACAGATCTGTGTTTCTGTTTTACTGCCAGTACTGTGCTGTTTGCTGTTTTGATCACTATAGATTTATAGTATACGCTGAAGTCTGGTAACGTGATTCCTCCTGATTTTTTTTTTGTTTCTAAGGAATGTATTGGCTATTTCAGTTTATTTTTTTATTTTTTGAGAAGAGCCTCACTACATCACCCTTGGTAGAGTGCCGTGGCATCACAGCTCATAGCAACCTCAGACTTTTGGGCTCAAGTGATTCTCTAGCCTCAGCCTCCCAAGTAGCTGGGACTGCAGGTGCCTGCCATAATGCCTGGCCATTTTTTTTTTTTTTTTGTTGCAGTTGTCATTGTTGTTTAGCTGGCCTGGGCTGGGTTTGAACCTTTCAGCCCAGGTCTATGTGGCTGATGCCATAATCACTGTGCTACTGGTGTCAAGCCAGCTATTTGAGTTTTTCCTGATTCCATATAAAACAAAGTACTATTTTTAAAAGTTCTTTAAAGTATGACATTGGTGCTTTGATAGGGATTTTACTAAATCTGTAGATTGCTTTGGGTAGTATGGACATTTTAACAATTTTGATTCTTCCTGGCCACAGTCATGGTATAATTTTACATTTGTTAACATCTTCAGCTATTTCTTTTCTCAGGGTTTCATAGTTCTCATTATAGAGATCTTTCACTTCCTTTATTAGATAAATTCCCAGGTATTTCATTCTCTTTGGTACTTCCGTAAAAGGGATAGAGTCTTTGACTATGTTTTCAGTTTGACTATTGGCATATATAAAAGCTACTGATTTGTAAGTATTGATTTTGTATCTTGAGACACTGCTATATTACTTGATCACTTCTAAGAACTTTGTAGTTGAGTTCCTGGGGTCTTTCAGGCATAGGATCATATCATCTGTAAAGAGTGAGGGTTTGACCTCCTCTGACCCCATTTGAATACCCTTGATCCCCTTCTCTTGCTGATTGCAATGGCTAGGATTCCATTACTATGTTGAATAGCAGGGTTACAGTGGGCGTCCTTGTCTAGTTCCAGATCTGAGTGGAAATGTTTTCAATTTTATTCCACTCAATATGATATTGGCTGTGGGTTTGCTGTAGATGGCCTCCATCAGTTTAAGAAATGTCCCATCTACACTGCAGTATTACCACTGTATGTTATTTAATGTATATAATATTTTTCATGGAAAATGTATTTCATTATCCTTGTGCTTGGACATAAAAATTAACTCATGTAATAAAATTTGTTTCAAAAAAAAAAAAGAAATAACCCATCTAATCCAATTTTCTTAAGTGTTCTGATCATGAAAGGATGGTGGATATTATCAAAAGCTTTTATTGCATCTATTGATAGAATCATATGGTCTTTTTAATTTTATTTATGTGGTGTATTATATTTATAGATTTGTATATGTTGAACCAACCTTGTTCAACAGATTGAACCAACCCTGGAATAAAACCAGTTTGATCATGGTGTATAATTTTTTTGATGTATTGCTGAATTCTGTTTGCTGGGATCTTATTGAATATTTTTGCATCGATACTCATTAATGATATTTGTCTATAGTTTTCTTTCTTTGTTGGGTCCTTTCCTGGTTTGGGAATTAAGGTGATAATTGCTTCATAGAATGTGTTGGGGAGGAGTCCTTCTTTTTCTGTGTTTTGGAAAACATTATATAATATGGGGTACTAGTTCTTCTTTGAAGCTTTGATAGAATTCTGATGTGAAGCCATCTGGTCCTGGACTTTTCTTCTTCAGGAAATTTTAGTGCTTGAAATAGATCTATTTCTGATGCTTTCTGGCTGAGTCTAGGAAGGTTGCATGCTTCCAGATACTGGTCTGTTTCCTTCAGATTATCATATTTCTAAGAATAGAGTTTTTTGTAGTAATCATTAAGGAGTTTTTGAATTTCTGTGGTATCTGTTGTTACTTCTCCTTTATCTTTTCTGATTGATGTTATTAAAGATGTTACTTTTCTGTTTCTGTTTAGGTTAGCCAGAGGTTTATCAATTTTATTCATCTTTTCAAAGAACCAACTTTTTTTCGTTGATCTTCTGAATGATTCTTTTGTTTTCAATTTCATTTAGTTCTGATCTAATTTTGTTTATTTCTTTTCTTCTGCTGGGTGTAGGGGTGGATTCTTCTTCCTTTTCCAGTTGCTTGAGATGTCCCATTGTTGCCTTACTCTCTTTCTGTTTTCTTGATGAAGGCTTCCAACACAATAAATTTCCTTCTTAGGAATGCCTTTGCAGTATCCCACAGGTTTTAATAATTTGTATTTTTGTTATCATTTTGTTCCACTTTGGTGATTTCCTTCTCAATCTTGTCTTTGATCCAGCTATCATTTAGCCAAAGGTTAGTTTCCATGACTTTGTTTGAGTATGAAGATTCTGGTTGCTGTTGAGTTCAACTTTTATTCCATGATGGTTCGAGAAGATACAAGGAATGATTTCTATTCTTTTAAATTTTCTGAGGTTAGACTTGTGTCCTGAGATATGATCAGTTTTAGAGGATGATCTGTGGGCTGATGAGAAGAATGTGTATTCAACTTTATTAGAATGAAATGTTCTGTAGATGTCTGTTAATTTCATTTGTTCTATGGTCAAGTTTAAGTCTATTATTTATTTGTTTAGTTTCTTCTTCCAGAAATAGCAAGGGGTTGTTAAAATCTCCAGCTATATAGTACAGGAAGATATAACATTGTTTATATCCATTAGGGTTTCTTTATAAACTGAAGAGCATTTAGGTAGGGTGCATAAATGTTAATTATTAAAATCTCTTCATGTTGAGTGTTCCCTTGAGAAATATGTAGTGTCCATCCTTGTCTTTACTTATCTTTGTTGGTTTAAATTCTATTGTATCTGCAAATAAAATTGTAACCCCTACTTTTTTCTGATTTCCGTTTGCCTGCATTATAGTTGTCCATCCCTTCACCCTGAGTCTTTTTCATCTTTTGAGGTATGATGAGTCTCTTGTAGGCAACTGGCTTGAGTTTTTGTATCCAGTCAGCCAACCTGTGCCTCTTTAGAGCACAATTCAAGCCATTTACATTAATTGAGAGAATTGATAGGAATGGTGGTATTTTGGCCGTAATGTTTTCAAAGGTCCAGTGGATATTTTTAATTCTTTCACATTGTGAGAGTCATGTTTTGTTTGATAAATTCTGGGTGAGTTTACTTTGGTGGTAGACCATTGTGCTGGTAATTATTAAAAAAGGTTTTGAGTATTTCCTGGAGAGCTGGTTTAGTTATGGCAAATTTCCTCAACATCTATATGTCAATAAATTATTTGATTTCTCCACCACAAATGAAATTTAGTTTAGCTGGATATAGGATCCTGGGCTGAAAATTGTTTTGTTTTAGGAGATTGAAGGTTGATGATCATCCGCTTCTGGCTTGAGAAGTTTCAGCTGAAAGATTTGTAGTCATTCTAATATTTTTCCCTTTGTAGGTAATGCTTTTCTTATATCTGGCTGCTTGCAAAATTTTCTCCTTCATATTAATATTAACTTTGGCAAGAGTTAATTACAATGTGTCTAGGAGATGCTTTATTCGGATTGAGTATTGCTGGGGTTCTACTGTATGAAATTCAGACAGTCTGGGGTTTAGAAACTACTGTCTGAAATTCTGTATCTCTTACAGTGCTTGGGAAATTCTCCCCCATAATATCTTGGAGTACAGCATCTGTGCCTTTAGGACCATCCTCTTCTCCTTCAGGAATTCCTATAAGATGAATATTTGATCTTTTGGAGTGATCCCACAACTGTCTCAGGGAATGATCAGTTTTTGCTTTCCATTTCTCTGCCTCTTTGAGAAAAGCTTTGTCTTCAATTTCAGAGATCCTTTTTTTCTGCCTGCTCAACTCTGGTACTGAGGGATTCTATTGTATTTTGAATCTCCTTGAATAGCTTTTTCATTTCCATGAGCTCTACTATCTCTTTTTCTCATTATGTCCATATCCTTGATGAATTTGTCTTTGAATTCATTAATTTCTTGAGACAACTTTTGAACAACACTTTGGATTACTATTTCCATTCCATTTCTCCATTCTATTCATTTTATATGCCATCCATATTCTGAATTCTATTTGTGACAATTCAACTATTTGTCTATAAATGGCATCTTCTATTGTATCTCCTTTGTCATTCCTTGGGGGAGTTGATCTACTCTGGTTATTCACATTGCCAGAATTCTCCTATTAGTTTTACTTTATGATTATTTTCCACAGATTTGCAACTAAAACTGGTACAGTGAGATTGGATTGATGGCCTGGGAAGTGGAGTTTACCAGTCCTTTACCAGTGAGCTGAGATTAGTGATTGTGGCTTTTCCCCTACAGCTTTGCAGTGGTCCCTTTTAGAGCTGCAGTCAGAGACTTGAGGACCTGCTTGGTGTGGTAGCACTAGCAGGCTCTGTCTTGTAGTCAGCCAGCCTCTATCTAATCCTAATGAGCTGTGGTATTAGGCTGAAGTCTCAGCTGGGGAGAGATACAAGCAACTGTGGCGTACCCCCACCAATAATAGCTAGAGGAGAAAAACCAGTTCCTTCTGCTATAAAAGGAGCACTGCTCAACCTTGGAGAGTTCCTGGATGGATAGCCTAGGTCAAGAGTTCTAGTCTGATTGTCCTGGACAGTACAATGACTGCTCAGCAGAGAGACTTCAAAGGTTCTCTAGTGACCCTATAGTAGGGATCTACAGGCAGTTCTCTCCTGAAAACCTGAGGGGCAGAAGGTGCACCCTGCCAAAGAGTCTGTCCAGAGGTGTCAGCACTTCCAACCCCCATAATGCACTGCTACTGGCAATTCTGCTCAGCTGGAGCCTGTTTCTCTCCAGTGAGCAATGGAGTCAGGGGCGTACTCCCACAAGTGTCAGAGGGGAGCCAGCATCTCCTCCCCACTGCACACCTCCCTGGCAATCAGGAGGGGCTGTAGCCAGTTCTCTCTGGTGGGCAATGGGATCAGGGGTGTGCGCCTCCAGATTCAGTTCGGAGGCTTCAGTGCCTGATTCCCACCATACACTGCCCTGGCAACTATGAGGGGCTAAAGCCCAGTTCCCTCCAGTGAGCAACTGGCTCCAGGGAGTGCACTGCCAAAGTCTGACCCAGGGCATGGGCACCTTTGCGGCTCAGTGGGTCTCTTTCTCCTGCTCTCTTTCTGCACCCCTCAACTTCCTCTTGAGTCACTGTTTCCACCCTGCTGTCCAGAGGCCCACACCATACTTAGCTCTCATACAGAATTGCCAAACACTCTGGGCTCTGCAGGGGCAGACCTACTATCCACCAGGCAAGGGAGAAAGCATGGACTTGGAGTTCACAGTTGCAGGGAACATATTTGTTCAATTTTATGCCTGGCAGGATGATTCCTAGGCTTTCGAGTGGGACCTCCCTAGAGAAGAAGGCCCGATGTTTAGTGACCCTCTCCCATGGAATAAAATAAGAGATCGTTTGCTCCCTGCTCTCTTGTAGAGAACACACAGGGAGCCTCTCTCTTGGGGGAGGAGACTCTCATCCTCTTGGCAATCGGCTTTGTACCTGGAATTTATTTCCTTGGAGTCGCAGCTTGTCTCTGTAGAGATAACGTGCACTTATCTATCTTCTTTCTTAGCTCAGCTCCCCACCTTCAGCTTCACTGAGTCCATTATCTCTCCCTCTGGACAGGAGGCCCTATGGAAAGCTGCCTCTTGGCAGCCATCTTACTTTCTTCTACTGTTGCTTTTTAACTCTACCTGAAGAGTTGGTATAGACTCCTAATAGGTGAGATACTCAATTTGAAGAAAGACAGGGAGTTCTAGCCCCTACTCCTTTTGTAATCTTATGTTTAAAGATCTTTAGTTGCTTTTGGAAGATCCATACATATGCTTCCTTGCTATAGAGTTGGCTTTTTTTTGTTGTTGTTTAATAAAGAAGTTCTTTTATATGCTGATGATAGAGGTTTTTTTCTTTCTTTGTTCATGAAGTAGGAGAGGCCTTAGTACACCCCCCGCCTTTTTTTTTGGCCACTGTCTGATACTTAGTTTTAAAAACAGAAGTGGCAAATGCCCTGCAAAATTTAATTGGTTGTATTCAATAATTCCGTATAACAGGCCATTTTATTTAGTTTCTTAGGAACACAATTGGCAAATAATTCATTCTAGACAATTCATTAGGAAGCTTCATTACTCCAAGCCAGATATACTTTCCATGGGAGCATGACCAATATATATATGTTTTTCACTGTTATAATAACTTTAATTTATCTTGCACTTTACAGAAGTCTATGAATGATTTTAAAAAAGCACCTCCTTACCACATATCACATTTCTCTGACAGGTGTTAAAGTAGGCAATGAGTATATCTGAGCATCGGCATCTTGCAAGGATTTCAGACCAATCAGCCACTCACCAAAGAACTTGGCAGCTTTTTTATCTTGTTTTTAATACAAAGGTATATCCACTCTGATGGCAAACTGTCCAGCCAAATCTCCACATCACACTTTGCAAAACTGGTTGTGATTAGCAAATTAGTTAGCTTTGGCATGGAGCTGTGATCGCTTGCCTGTGACAGCCTGGAAGCCAGTTTTGATACTGGCAACAGAGCATTGAGAATGACAAGTTTTGCACTGTAAGAAATAAAGTTGGGTGTCCTCCTGCAGGATTGTGTCTGGTGATCGGCATGTGTGACAAGTGACATACCCCTTGATATATCTTCTCAAGACATTTTCTATCTGTTTCTGTTGGAATCTTCCTTTGATTACAAGCTGATTATTATCATCTATAGAGCCACTTGTACCCAATTCAGCCAATAAAAATGCAAGGAGATGTTTTGGCTTACGACGTAATAGTTTACAGATATCTGTGAAGTTAACAAAAGAAGTTTTTGGTTCCTACTCGGACGACCTGTGGAGGTTTCATGACGAATTTCCTTTCTCTCCAGCAACCACATCTGGATTCTTTTCCCTCATGATGCTGAACCCTCGATTCAGTAACTCTTCACATGTATAGTC
Source organism: Galagoides demidoff (assembly GCA_963574575.1). Taxonomy (NCBI): domain Eukaryota; kingdom Metazoa; phylum Chordata; class Mammalia; order Primates; family Galagidae; genus Galagoides; species Galagoides demidoff. The sequence continues at coordinate 26,704 of CAUYQV010079707.1, forward strand.
TCTTTCTGAGCCTGCCCAAGCAGGGCCCGTCTGGTTACTGAATGAGATACCATCATCTTTTTTGCTGTCTTCATCTTCTAGGGCTTCATCTTTCTCTAGTATTTCATCCTCATCTGGGAACTTAACATTCTTCTTTTTCTTCTTTTTATTGCCAAGCATAATGCCAAGGTCATCCTCTGGTTCAGCTGGTTCTTGAACATCACTTTCAATCTTAAGATCCTTTACACCTTCTTCAGCTTCATCAATATCAAATATCTTTTTTGTTTTTTTCTTCTTTTTCTTTTGATTAAAGAAGTTCAAGTCATCTAGACCATCAGAAGCATCTTTTTTCCTACTGTCCTCCTCATCAGCTTCCATATCTTTGTCCTCAGTCAGCTCTGGCTCCACTTCTTTTGTTTCTGAGGGCTGGGTTTCTTCCGTTTGGACATCTCCTTCCTCATCTAACATGAAGAGCTTCTTCTTCTTCTTTTTCTTCTTGCTCATAGTAGGATCAAAAATCATCTCATCCCCGGACGTGGCTGTGGTTCGAGTGGGTTCAGCACGGACGAGAACTCGGATGGGTCAGGCTCAAGCCCTGGCAGCAGCACGGATACTGCCAATACCTCACCCACCACTGCACTAGGCTCTTGCATCAGCGAAAGGGTGACTGATATATATTTTTAAATACCTGTACTGATTAACTAGTAACTAGTCACTGGTAACACTTGCTTTAAAATTTTTCTAGTCAAACAAATCCCATCTGTGTGGTAGAATGTTGACTTCATCAACGATTTCTTCAAGTGCTGGAAGGTGTCCTGCAGAGTATTTAGGTGATGCAATGTGACCTAACCCTCAGGTCTCTTGTTGGCTCGGGTATCAGTTAGGGTCCCAGTAGGAAACAGGCCACATGTTCACAGAGGGTTACTGAGGAGAGTTGAATGAGGGAACTGTTTCCAGAGGAGGGGCAGGGTTAAGAAACCAACAGGGATGGTGAGGCATCAGGATCTGGCAACCAGGGGAGGTTGCTGCCACAGCTGGGTATGCAGCAGTGAGGGGAGAAGGCTTTTACTGGAACTTCATGGGAGCTGTGGTGGGTGGGTTGTCTCCTGAAGGAGCTGGGGCCTTGTGGTGTGGTGGGGCAGAGACACTGCCAAGTCATAGTCCAGTAGGAAGGGAACTGGAAAATAACCCTTAAAAGACCGGCTTGTCTTCTGAGGTGCTTCCTACTAGTCTAACAACGGGAAGCAAGGATAGCTGGGGGGATGGTGCATTCTTCAGAGGTGGGCCTCCCAGGGGCCAGGGCAGGGTGGACAAGGGCAAAGGGGGGGTCTAGGGTGGAGATGGAGTAAATAGAAGCTTTTTAGCCCAGCTCCCCTTTAAAGGAAGAGGGACATGCAAGCAGGAAGGAGGATCCTAGTTAGATTCCTCAGTTTTCACAAAGCGCTGTCCGTGTCACTGTTGGTACACTGGACCTTCAAGCTGCAGGGCGCCACTGCTAGTGAGTGGCACAGAGCACCCACTGCCCTGCCCTTTGATGGACACCCTCACCTGCACTGGTTTGTTCTCAGACTTTCCACCTGTCTGGCTGTGAGTGAGGGTAATGGAAGATGATTTGAAGCACCTAAAAATTGGACCACATTGTCTTGTCCTGCCTCCTCCTCAAATTGTTTTACCTGGGTTGTATTTTTCTGTTCTTCATCACTGAGGGATGCCACAATCAACAGTCTGATACCTGTGGCTGTGCCTGCTGTGCGATGCTCTGTTCTCTACTGTAGCTGAAATAAGTGAAGTAAATACTTTTTAGATATGAGTTTAGGGAATAATTTGTTTCTCCTGAGGAACTGGCACCCTTTCCCTTTATGGATGTGGATAACTGCATAACCAATTTCTCTTTCCTCCTGAGCTTCCAGGAAACTTAGATCTAAATTTTCAAGGATTCTGTCTGTAAGTTTCAAGGCTAGTGTGCTGGTTTTTTGTTACCTAAGGGATGCTTCAGGTGTTGTGTTAACATTCTCCAAGTCACACAGGACACATGAGAGATGGAGAGAGCAGTCAGGTGTCTCTGTACCAGCCCTGGTGAAGCCACATTCTGATTTTGATTTAGCAGATGCAGGGCCCATGCTCCCTTGTATTTTGACAGCTTGCCTAAGAAATCCTGAAGTCTTTACCATCCCTGTCCCATGTTTAGAAATGCTGATCCAACTCAACATGGTGATTTTGCACATGAGGAAAAAGGCACAAGGGAGCAACAGGATTGTCCAAAGTCACATTATGGGGAGCAAAGTCAGAGCCCAAACTCAAGTTCCTGACCCCACACTGTGCCCTTGCTGTAAGCCCAGGCAGTGTACCTCTCTCATCATGTAGACAGCTGGTGCTGTGGGAAGGAGTGCTGATGGCTGTGAAATAATCCATCCAGCTTTCTGACTGTCCCTGGCCCAGGTATGGTAAGGGTCCCAAGCAGGGATGTGACCTTTTTTTGAATAAAAAAACAGGGATGTGTTTTTTTATTCTGACTTGATACTGTGGCCACCATTCTTTCACTGAAGCAATTTACTTAATAAAATCTTAATACCTAGCTTTTAAAACTTCTCAAAGCAGGTGATACTGTTTAGAAGAATCTTAATTAATCATTAGGTAGTCTCCTGGTGGGGACAGTCTTTGAAAGAGACTTTTAGAGTGGGCACTTGTCTTAGGAGCCTTTATAGGTCTCCACAGCATGCTATACCTCAGCCTTTGATTACCAGTTCATGGATCTGTGTAGATTTGGAGGAAAAGGCTAATAAAACATGGCTTTACACAGAAGGAATCTGCCCATTTGGGCACACCGTGCAGGCTGTGCCAGTGGTATTTTATGAACTGTTTTCTTAAAGAGTTGATTAAATGTCAAAACTTAACATTCAAGTTCCTAGTACAGATTTGTCTAGATTGGGAAATGAATTCTAGCTCTCCAGGAACTGTCTTCTCTGGACTGTTACTGGGCTACCCAGACATTTGCTTGGTGTTACCATTTCCAGGTGCCAGCTGAGACTGTGGTCTCCTCCTGGGCAATTTGCAAGTTGAAATTTCCTTCCTTCTACTGGAGCTTGCCCTTTCCTGACTCCTTTCATCTCCTGTCACATGGAGTCCACGGACCATTTCATGTCTTCTGTGTGTAGCTCACAGCACAGTGCCTAACACAGAGCAAGTGCTCGAAATATTCAGTAAATGGTCTGAATTAATTCTGACTTGTGAATTGACTCAGGATAGCCCCAGGTGCTGGCATCTGAGTAGTCACCCCCTCACATAGATATGGAGGTGCAGGATTATGAGTGGGGAATATGTAACAGGGGAAATGGCTTGGTGTTTTATGTCTCTTTAAAACTTCTACTCTTTTTGGAAAATGAAATCTGCGTCCCGCCTTGGGTGCTGGTCCTGGGGGATGAGGGAGTGCTTTTTATTCTTTCTATTGCAGCAGGTGGGGTTGGAGGCCTCCCATGTGGGTGAAGGGCATGGTTTTGTCTTCACCAGAGATGCGACAATAAGAGTCATTAATTGTAGTTGAATGGCAATAGGCCCTCCCTTTTAAAAGCTCTGTTTCTGCTTACATCCAGGAAAAACTGATGTTTTGAAATGAATAGTGTGCCACTTTTCCTCCTTTGCTGGCAAAACAATAAATTTTCCTTTCCTTCTTCTCAAAAACCACTTGTTTTTATGTTTTTCTAATGTGGTCTTGAGAAAAAGTACTGGTAACAGGAGGACTAATTAGAGCCCCAAATGTCATAAAGAAAAGAGAAAAGAGTGTAAGGGTCTATCTTTGCATCTTAGAGGCAAGGAAGGACTTAAAACTTCAAAAAGGGTAAAACATGAGACAAAAATGGGTGGAACTGATTTTCATTCAGTGAAGGACACTATAGCCACAGAGTTAATTAATTATCAGGTGACAGGGGAAGGAAGGTATTCAAAATGTCAAACTGGAAGAGGATTCCCATCTATATACCAGCAACAAGCGCAGATGAAGAAGGTAAAACGGCAGCAATTGTGCTGGAAATTGGGCAAAGCATCTAAGCAGAAGAGGAAATCCCAAAGGCTGATCCTTACATAAAGAGATGCTATAACTTATCACTGGAGAAATGCAAATTAGAACAATAGAGAGCATGTTGTGCTTATTAGGGAAGCTGCATCTGCCAGGTATCTGTGGGAATGTGGGATATGGAGCCTGCAGCATTGTAAAGTGTAGCCACATTTTTTGTGTGTGAGACAGTCTCACTCTGCTGCCTCAGGCTGGAGTGCCTTGGGGTCAACCTAGCTCATAGCACCCTCAACCTCCTGGGCTCAAGCTATCCTCCTTTCTCAGCCTTCCAAGTAGCTGGGACAACAGGCACCCACCACAACACTTGGCTAGTTTTTAGAGACAGGGGTCTTGCTCCTGCTCAAGCTGGTCTCAAACTCTTGAGCTCAAGGGATCTTCCCACCACAGCCTCCCAGAGTGCTAGGATTACTGGCATGAGCCACAGCACCCAATCAAAGCATAGCCACTTTTAATTGTGCTTAGTCCAGTTTAAAAACGACATGAACCTCAAGATCCAACAGTTCCATTCCTAAGTAGCAATCCCAAAGAAATTGCCACACCAATGTATATATGAAGGTTTTGTGATATTATTTGAGTTACAAGGGTCAAGTCTTGAGGCTGTGTGCAGTGGCTCACGCCTATAATCCCAGTACTCTGAGAGGTCGAGGTGGGTGGATTGCCTGAGCTTGCAGGTTCAAGACCAGCCTGAGCAAGAGCGAGACCTCATGTCTAAAAATAGCTGGCCATTGTGGTGGGTGCCTATAGTTCAGCTACTTGGGAGGCTGAGGCAAGAGAATTGCTTGAGCCCAAGAGTTAGAGATTGTAGTGAGCTGTGACACCATGGCACTCTACTGAGGGTGACAAAGTGAAACAAGTAAATGAAATAAATAATTAAAACAAACAAACCAAGGGTCAAGTCTTTCTCCCTGGGGAGCGCATAGACTAGTGGTTCTCAACCTATATAGGTCGCGACCCACAGGAACTGTATTAAAGGGCTGCAGCATTAGGAAGGTGGAGAACCACTGGGATAGACAAAGTGCAATGTAGTCACTCCCGTGGTCCCTGTGGCTACACTGCTGAGAGCAAAATGATAAGAAGGAGAATGAGAGCTGAGTTAGGTAATTCAAAATCATAACCACATAAACAACAATATGTGCTTTGTAAGAACACAATGAACAAAAAGATACACATTAAATGTAAACCAGTTTGCCTGGGATACAGGGAAGGGGGATGATAAGATTCAAAAAAAATGAATGAATAAAGAGAAGTCTTTGCTCAGGTCAATGATGATAATGAGTCATGAACTCCAGAGGCTGATTAATTCTGCCTCTTGCCCTTGAGGATCTCAAAATAAGCCACAAACAGTCCACCAACAGCTTTTAAAAACTTAAGTTTAGGCCCAGAGCAGGCATTACTGCCCTCCTTAATTACAGACTGTCTTCAACTTGATTAAAAGAATCCATGTTGATGGGTGTCTTGCTCCATAGGCTGTGACGCCCAGAAGCATCATGTTTGCAGAATTAACACTGAACTGATAGAGTGAGGTTAGAAGCCAGCTCTTCCTCTGCCTGCTTTTTGTATATTGTCAGCTGTTGCCACAGTGTCAGGTGCTGGGTAAGCATTTTTGGGAAGGAACAGTGATGGATCTTCATGGAAGGTACTTTGGGGTATGGAGCCTGGTGCACCCTCCTGGGTGCATGCTGCACATTCCTGGGTGCATGGTGCCCAGAGCTGGGCCAGGTCGGCTGTGGGCCCTGCGGATCTGGGTGTTGGAGGAGATACTTGTTTACTCAAAGGAGCAGAGAACGTTGTACTGGAAGAAGGAGGGAGACTGAAGGCCAAGACCTCAAAAGGGCATTTGAGCCAGAACTTGCTTGTGTTTGAGAACCAATGATGCCAGAGCAAGCAAGAACTCAGTGGGGGTGGGGAGGAAGGGGAGCCTGGGGCTGAGGATAGTTACTGAGGGGCAGGTTTTGTGATTTTTAAAGTGCTTCACCTGTTGGGCTGGGTGGAGCTGAGCAAGGCCCCAGCATACCACTTGGCCTCCCTTGAGGGTGTGCTATTCAGACTGGCTGCTGGCCTGTGCCTGTGGCAAGTCAGCAGTGCACAGTCCTTTTCATTGTCCTCTCCTCTCTGGATTTCACCCTGAACTGATGGCTGCTAGCTGGGGTCATGGGCGGCTCTGCTGTCAGCAGGACCAAGGTGGCTGGGGCTCAGTCTGCCTGGTCTCCTGCTCATTTGGCTTGGATCCCAGAATTGCCTGGCTCTGGAGCGTCTTTATTTTCTGTTAACTAGACGAGGACCAGGGAAGCAATGTCAGAACCAGCTGTGTCTGCACATTCTGGCACAGACAATGGCAAACATGCCAGCATGTCCTGTGTTCCCCCATTTGTACTCATCATTCAGGTCTGGAGATTTTCTAGGGGTAGCTGCTGTCTCCCTTCCCAGCTCACCTGCCGACCCCTGGCCTTCTCCTGGCATCTCTGTGCTTGGTCTCCCACCTGTAACAGGTGGGCCCAGCTGGCTTTCTCACCTGTCTGTGTCCCCAGAGCGGCTCTGCCCTTAGCTCCTACACCATTTTCTCTCTGTAGTCTGTATCTCCTTGTTCCACACTCACAGCCACCTGTCGACTTGGGGATTATTCCCACTTTATAGGTAAGGAGATCAAAACCTGGAGAAGGGAAGCAATGTGTTCAAGGCCACACAATTAGTAACTGGCAAGGTCAAGACTCAACTGAGACCTCCTGCAGGTCCAGGGCCCTTTTTAGGACGAGAATGGTATGGAGGACACTTGCACAAATGAAGCCGGTGGCGGTTCATTATGTGATGGTGTGAGTTTGGGGTGGTGATTACGGGAGGACCTCGGAAAGCAGTGGCGTGAGAAGATCAGGGACTGTGGGGACAGGCACAGGGGTGGTGGTGAAGAGCTCAAGCCTGGAGGGCATGGGTGGCAGAAGGGCTGGATCTCATTTTCCCCTTGATTGGTGGCTTTTCCCCTGCAGAGTCCAAAGGGCTCTTGATCCTTAAGACTCTGCTTTAGAATTTTTCCAGCCCTATCCATTGGTGGAGCCTGGGCAGCACACAGCACAGAGTCCCCACTTGTGATGCGGGCAGACACTGCTCTTATGACAATGGTAAGTTTCCCTGTGCATGTGCAGCAGAGGGAGGGCCAGGACTTGCCCCTTTCCTCCCCGGTCCTCAGATTCTTTATCCCTTAGTAGAGCAGGCTGGATCACACAGTTTTTCCAACCAACTTCAAGGCAACTTCCTTAGCAAGGAGACCGAGATGCTGATGTCACAATTCACAATGGTTCCTCACGTGAGAAAAGGACCATGTTCTTCACTCTGTCATTCTGTTCCTCCAACCAAGCCCCACAGGCCAGGGCCCAGCACTGCCTAGAGCCTGTGATGATCCCTGGTTTGGGGAGCTTATTATGGTTCATTTTATGTGTCAATTTTACCGGGCCACAGTGCCCAGATATGTGGTCAAACATTATATTGGATGTTTCTGTGAGGGTGTTTTGGGGCGAGATTAAAATTTACATCAGTAGATTAATGCCCTAATATGGGTGGGCCTCACTCAATCAGGTGAAGGCCTGAAAAGTCTGACTTCCTCTGGGCAAGAGGTAATTCACTAGCAGAAGTCCTCCAGACCTGAACTGCACCATTAGCTTTTTCCTGGGTCTTCAGCCTGCCAGTCCACTCTACACATCTTGAACTTCTCAATCTCTATAACTGCATGAGCCAGTTCCTTAAAGGAAATCTTCCTTCTGTGTATAAACACTCATCCTGTTGTTTCTGTTTCTCTGGGGAACCCTGACTAAAGCAGAGGTGAAATGGAATGGGGTTAGACTCAGAGCTTTTGTGCTGGTTGGAAGTTTAATTTCCTTTTCAGCAGACAATTTGGCTGGGAGCTTTTGGAAGGCAGAACTTGCGCTAAGCCTTCTGTGTCATACCCAGCATGGCATCCCATACTGATAGATGTGCAAATAACCCTTCCTCACTCTCCCTTATAAAGAAGGCCTGATGGGGAGAGCACAAGGAAGAGAAATGGAGAAAGTGTGTCCAGCTCTGCCTGCCTCCACAGGGTAGCCTTGGATGTTCCTAACAACCTCTTACTCCCCTTGATTCTTCATTTGGAAAGTGGTGCCACATCTTTTTGGGATGTTACATAAAATGAACATAAAATAAAACACGTGGAAGGACTTCAGGAAGTTTCGACCACCTGTGACTTTTGGCATTGCATTTTGTAGGAAAGCGGGGGAGTGGGTCAACGGTTAGAGACTCTGATCCTCTTTAATATACTACGTGGTGATGGGAGTGGAGCAGGGACCTGAATAGGGGAATGGTACCCCTGTAGAGCCTCCTAAAGTCCTTTTGACTTTGGAGTCAATGCTGCTTTTTTCTTCAACGCTCAGAAGTGAAGAAGCAAACACCTGGCCATAGCAGTTTGAGAATCAGTGGACAGAGACTTCAGGACTCAAGATTGCACTAACTCCAGGCATAGTACTTGGACTGGACTTAAACCATGTGTTGTGCAATGGCTTTATGAATTGTTCCCACCTCAATCTTTGTCCTATCCATCAGGACTGTTTTTTTTTTTTATTTTTTTATTATTGGGGATTCATTGAGGGTACAGAGAACCAGGTTACGCTGTTTGCATTTGTTAGGTAAAGTCACTCTCATAATTGTGTCCTGCCTCCAAGAGGTGTGTCACATACTGTGATCCCCCACCCCTTCCCTCCTTCCCTCTCTCCACTCCTCCATTTCCCCCACCCCCACCATGTACTGTGTCATTAATAGTCCTCATATGAGAATTGAGTATGTTGGATTCTTGCTTCTCCATTCTTGTGATGCTTTACTAAGAAGAATGTGTTTCACTTCCATCCAGGTTTAACACAAAAGGTATAAAGTCTTCATCTTTTTTTTCCTTTTTTATTGTTTGGGATTCATTGAGGATACAAAGAATTAGGTTACATTGATTGCATTTGTTAGATAAAGTCCCTCTTGTAATTGTGTCCCACCCCCAAGAGGTGTGCCAGATACCATGACTCCCATCCCCATCCCTCTTCCCCTCTCCCCACTTTCTCGTTTCCCTACCCACACCCCCCATTATATTAGCTCATCTGCTGCCTTCATGTTAGAATAGAGTACATTGGATTCTTGCTTCTCCATTCTTGTAATGCTTTACTAAGAAGAATGTGTTCCACCTCCATCCAGGTTAATACAAAAGATGTAAAGTCTCCATCTTTTTTAATGGTTGAATAGTATTCCATGGTATATGTATACTGCAGCTTGTTAATCCATTCCTGGGTTGGTGGGCATTTAGGAAGTTTCCACATTTGGGCGATTGTAAATTGAGCTGTGACAAACAGTCTAGTGCAAATGTCCTTATGATAAAATGACTTTTTTTTTCTTCTGGGTAGGATCAAATGTGAGGTCTAGTTTGAGTTCTTTGAGGATTCTTCATACTTCCTTCCGAAAAGGTTATATTAGTTTGTAGTCCTATCAGCAGTGTAAAAGTGTTCCCTTCTCTCCACATACATGACAACATCTGCAGCTTTGAGACTTTGTGATGTGGGCCATTCTCACTGGGGTTAGGTGATGTCTCAGGGTGGTTTTGATTTGCATTTCTCTGATGACTAGGGATGATGAGCATGTTTTCATATGCTTGTTAGTCATTCACCTGTCTTTAGAGAAGGTTCTAGTCATCTCTCTTTCCCAGTGATACACCCATTGATATATATATGGGATTGCTGGGTCTTTTTTTTATTGATTTATTTGAGTTCCGGATAGATCCCAGTTATCAAGCCTTTGTCCAATTCATAATATGCAAATATCTTTTCTCATTCTGAAGGTTGTCTGTTTGCTTTGGCTGTTGTTTCCTTAGCTGCACAGAAGCTTTTTAGTTTAATTAAGTCCTGTTATTTAAATTTTTGTTATTGTTGCAATTGCCACGGGAGTCTTCCTCATAAAATCTTTCTCCAGGTCAATATCTTCAAGTGTTTTCCCCACAATTTCTTCAAGGATTTTTATTGTTTCATGTCTTAGATTTAAATCCTTTTTATCCATCTTGAATCAATTTTTGTAAGTGGTGAGAGACGTGAGTCCAGTTTCAGTCTTTTACATGTGGTTGTCCAATTCTCCCAACTCCATTTATGTAATAGGGATTCTTTAGCTCAGTGTATGTTTTTGTTTGTTCTATCAAAGATCAGTTGGCTGTAAGATGTTAGTTTCATCTCATGGTTTTATATTCAGTTCCAAATGTCAATGTCTCTCTTTTTGAGTTAATACCATGCTATTTTGATCACTATGGCCTTGTAGTATAGCCAAAAGTCTAGTAAGGTGATACCCCTGGCTTTATTTTTTATTTTTATTTTTTGCAGTTTTTTTGACTGGGGCTGGGTTTGAACCCACCACCTCCGGTATATGGGGCCAGCACCCTACTCCTTTGAGCCACAGGCACCTCCCCCTGGCTTTGTTTTTATTACTAAGAATTGCCTTGGCTATATGGGGTTTCTTCTGGTTCTGTATAAAATAAAGAATTATTTTTTACAAATCTCAAAAGTATAATGAGGGTATTTTAATGGTGATTGAATTGAATCTGTAGATTGCTTTAGGTGGTATAGACATTTTAACAATGTTGATTCTTCTCAGCCATGAGCATGGTGTGTTCTTCCATTTGTTAATATCTTTTGCTATTTCTTTTCTTAGGGTTTCATAATTTTCTTGTAGAGGTCCTTCACCCCCTTTGTTAGGTATATTCCTAGGTATTTTATTTTTTTGAAGCTATTATGAAGGGAATTGTGTCCTTGATTAGCTTCTCATCTTAGCTATTATTGCAATACACAAAGGCTACTGATTAGTGGACATTGATTTTATATCCTGAGACATTGCTGTATTTTTTGATTACTTCCAGGAGTCTTATGGTTGAATCTTTGGTGTTCTTTAAGTACAATATTGTATCATTGGCAAAGAGGGAGAGTTTGACCTCCTCTGCCCCCATTTGTATGCCCTTTATTTCCTTTTCTTGCCTGAGTCTATTAGCTAGAACTTCCAGAACTATCTTGAATAGTAGTGGTGATAGAGGACAACCTTGTTTGGTTCCAGTTCTGAGTGGAAAAGCTTTCAGTTTTCCTCTGTTCAGTACAATATTAACTGTGGGTTTGTTGTAGATGATCAGATTCAGAAATGTGTCACATATGCATAAATTCTTAAATGTTCTAATTAGAAAAAGATGCTAAATTTTATAGAATGCTTTTTCTGCATCTATTGAGAGGATCATATGGTCTTTGTTTTTGCTTCTGTTGATTTGATAAATTATGTTTGTGGACTTGCATATGTTAAATCAGCCTTGCATCCCTGGGATGAAACCTACTTGATTGTGATGAATGATTTTTTTAATGTGTAACTGTAATCTATTGGCTAGGATTTTATTGAGAATTTTTGCATCTGTATTCATTAGTGGGATTGGTCTGAAATTCTCCTTTTCAGTTGGGTCTTTTTCTGGTTTTGGTATCAGGGTGATGTTTGCTTCATATAACATGTTGGTGAAGATTCTTTCCTTCTCAATTTTTTGGAATAATTTCTACAGTGTGGGTATAAACTCTTATTTGAAGGTTTAATAGAATTCTGGTGTGAATCCATCTGGACCAGGGCTTTTCTTTGTTGAGAGATTTTTTATTGTTTCTTCAATCTCAGTTCTTGAAATTGGTCTGTTCAAGAGATCTATTTCTTCTTGATTAAGTCGAAGGAGAGGGTGTGATTCCAAGTATTGATCCATTTCCTCCATGTTGTTAAATTTTGGGGCATAGAGTTTCTTGTAGTACTTAGGGATAATCTCTTGTATCTTTGTAGAATCTGTTATTATTTCTCCTTTATTGTTTCTGATTGAGGTTATTAGAGATTTTACTTTTCTGTTTCTAGTTAATCTGGCCAAAGGTTTGTCGATTTTATTTATTTTTTCAAAAAACCAAGTTTTTGTTTCATTAATTTTCT